>JAUZST010070170.1:0-21937 GCA_034779995.1 Parotocinclus haroldoi | reverse complement strand
CCCCATATATACATATACACACATATATATACACAATTACACAATATACACAATTAATTTGCATTATAAAACAACTTTCTTTGACATTTGCTTTTCTGGTGATCCTGTTTAATGAAATAAATTCAAATGCTTCTTTATTTTAATCACTTCATATTCATTTTGAAGCATCCCCTAATTTTTATGAGCAGTGCGTGTATGTATATGTATTTACACACATATACGTACACACAAACAAAGAATATATATAAAAATTTGCTGTAGGTCTGATGTATATCGTAATCATTTGTGAGCCTCGTGCTGCTATTTAACCTTGATATCAAAGTTGCAGTCGTAGCGGCGGATCAGAACAATGTATCCAGTGGTGCTGTTGGGATCAGAGGAAGTTGGAGGAACTGGAGCGAGATCGATGGGCGCGCAGGCATTGTGAGGACGAGACTCCACCAGATATCCCTGAGATAGAGAGCACATAAGTAAGAATTTAGCTGGTGACATACAGCAGCAAGAACAGAATGCTTTGTACTTCTTTCATTTTTAGTTCCTCACCTTCAAGCCGTCTGTGGGCAGAGGGGCCCCAAAGAGAGCAGGCCAGGCATCCAGCAGCATGGAGTTTGTATTATTGAGATGCTGGAACAAAAAGGAGCCAGAAAACATCCAATGACTTTACTGTAGTAGACTTTTCTCTCTGGGTAAAATGACAAATCTCAAAGAATGAAATAAATAATACAGATAAAAAACACACACATGTTAACAAAGCACAAGTTAGTCAGGTTTAGATGACCATTCATGACCATTCACAACCACATAAGGAAACAATTTCTGTGTTTGACTGTAGCTCACAGCATTGTCAGGAACATTTTGTTTAATGTCGATATCTGCATTAATGGCCATCTCAGTGACACGCACAAGGTTGTATCTAAATACGAGATTATATCAGAATTAGTTCGTGTTCCCTCGTTTACATTCCAGGACTACCCGCAATAAACGAAAATCTGCGAAGTAGGGACACTATATTTATGTAAGAATTTCTACACCATTTTAGCCGTAGAACTTGTAGAACGTTTTGGTGGCATCGTAGGGTTTGAATGAATTCGGTCCATAATGAAACTTTCACAAACAGCGAACACATCATCGCAGATAAAAACTTGTCATGTCAGCAAGTAGCGACTCAGGCAGCCGATGCTCTACTGTCTTACTTCTCGTTTTTGGTGAGTATTTATCGCTATTTACTGTAGATCCTAATATTTTATGATTTATAACATTCCTTTATTGTTAGAGTACATTTTTTTATAGAAATTGTGTGATTTTTTTAATGTAAAAGTTAATCAAATACATCTGTATATTAACTTTACCACAAGTACTACGCATGTGTAGATCAAGTTCCACAAAAACCCGCAATATATTTTGTCCATTAATATATTTTGAAAACCTGCGATGCACCGAGTCCACGAAAGGTGAACCGCGAAGTGGTGAGGGAACACGGTATATACACACACTCAATGTCAAGTTAGAGTAATCAATTAACCTAACACGCATGTTTTTGGACTGTGGGAGGAAACTGGAGTACCGGAGTACCGAGCCACCATGCCGCACTGGGACTGTTTTGGGATTGACGTGGACAACATGCCAAGTCATTGTAGTCAAAAAAGTACATGCTCATATACAGGGCATCAGATTAGTGAAATGCCGTTACTTTACCAAACATTTATCCTAGCACACCGTCTCAAACACAGTCACCGGTGTCTGCATGTGAACCAGGCGGAAGGTACCACTGAGGTACAAATTGCGTAATTAAAAATAACCCAAGCCAAATTAGACATAAACAAAGTTAAAGTTAATTAAATAAACACACTCAATATAGTACACATAAATATTTATGTAAATCACAAGAGTAGTGTTGCTCTACATATTTCTAGAAAGTCTTAGAAAGCGTAATTGTACCAAATCTGACAAAACCAGTAAGAACATGTAATCAGACTGAATGTACTCACGACGAAAATGAAAGCTTGTCCAGAAGAAAGGGTCAGCATATAGCAGAGGGCAAATATCATCGCCCTCTGTCGATCCCACATACCAACGGCACTCTCCATCCTGATTACACCACAGGACTAATAAACAAAAAAACACAACACACTGTTATTATAGTTTTTGGTTTATTTATTTAATGTCCTATCAGAATCAGTGGCTGGATCATACTGGAGCAATTCAGAGCAATCAATTAACCCATGTGGATGGGAGGAAACTACAACACCCACAGGTCACCCACACAGATATGGATCGGACATGCAAAGGTAGGATCGAACAGAGAAACCTAAAAACTCTGGAGCCGCCCAGAAATGTGATTACCACTATGAAACACATTACCCAGTGATACAGGCAGTGTAACCGTTAGTATTTGACTACAGGAAATTTTTACTGGCCCATCTTCAAGCCAGTAAACTGATAAATCTAAAGTAGCCATGACAGCAGTAATTGTACACCATTTAGCATAGTGCTTTTCTTTGGTATCAGTATGAAATAAACTTCATTAATGTGAAAGTTTAAATTCATAGACAATCTACATCAGTCATTAGCCAAATGTTAAAATGCCCAATAGGTAAAGATCAAACCCATTCACATGAACAGTCAATGTAAGCACAGATGCTTTTGTGAGAATAAAAACCCCAGACAGGTTCATTCCCGTTCAGGACGCTGCAGTACGAGTTACGAGTTTTATCTTCAAGATATATCCTTTATAGTTTAAACCTTGCACAACAGAAACAAACTCTTGACTGTAAGCATACTTCTTGAAACATAAGAATCAATCGTGTGCCAAGGGCTGTGAAGTTGGCTCAGAATAATAACGTTCTATTTAATGTTATATATCAGGTTCCATTATGCCATACATAATTGCTGTTCTTGTTTTGACGTTGGAAGCACATGCACTGTAAATGGGGTGTAACGGTCCTTTCTAAATCAGCTTGCAGGACGACTCCTCGCGATCAACAGCCTGCAAGTCTGTCTTATTTTTCCTCACACAGCACAGAAGGTCTGCCAAGCTGCCACAGTTGGATCCTTTACTAAGCCTTTATTCCCCAAATGCTGGTACTGTAATATGTACGGCTGTATCAGCTTCTAGTTCCTCAGGGTAAACACCTTCCCTAAAAGAATTTAAAATGATGACTGCAACAACTCAATGAGGACATTTGCTAAATTTCTTTTTTAAAATTTCATTTTGATGGCTATGTTGCAGTCACCCTTTAAAGGCTAGTGATTCGATAGAACTAGGGCAAAGAACAACAATAAGTCTATTGGAAAGGCAACAAACCACAAGGCTTAGATTTATGTGATTTTATTTTTGTATTTTTAAGCCAAATCAAAAGAACTTCACATTCACAATGGAGCATTAGACTTCAATAATTACATGGCAATAATGATGGAAACAATGTTAGAGATGAAAACTCTTGTGTAAACAAAATGTAGTTTACTAATTATTGACAACTGTCTTATAATTTGTGTCTGATTAACACACCCTGAAACCACACGTAGTCATGAAATCATCCACCTCTTCAGATCATGTCATGTTAATAACGCCCTTATATTAAGCACTGCCTCATATAAAAGTACAACCAATATTACCAATAATTATTAGGAAAAAAAAACATTTGATAAGTGATGGATCATTCCTTACACCATATTACTGTTAGACCATCCAACCCTCTTAAGGCTCTGCAGCTCAGATCCAGTTCAGTGTTAATGCCCCCAAGGAGCAGCCTGACACGGTTACGGTGTACAAGTGAATCAGAATTGCAAATGAAACACTATCGCCACAACCTTAACCCTAACCCTAACTATGCCTTCTATGCCAAAACTAAATACGTCTTGCTGGTTGTCTTGGAAGGAAAAATGGCACAACTACACATCTCAGCTTCAAAAACAAAGCTTAAAGGACAACATAAATAGAGATTCAGTGCACCATAAAATGGATTTTAACAGTGGTTCTACCGAACAATGGATTACCATACACCATAAAAAAAACACTCGTAAAACTTTTAAACTATAATGGTGTATCAAGATAAAATGTTTGTATGAGTCACAAGACTACAGAAAACACAGACTGTGTTGATCTATAACTATGGCTTATCTGTTCCTCCTGCCACATTAAGATTATAGCCAGAGTTTCACAGCACAGCCAAGTAAAACAGCTTATCTCTTTCAATGTATGCAGTCGTAGTGACAAGCTAGACTGAAGTTTAAGATTAGCAGCAAAAATGATAAAGCATAAAAACAGACAAAACCAGATCTGGTCTCCATCAGTTTCGGTTTTAAGAAATAAATGTCTGAACAAAGTCAGAGCTAATAGGTCTAACAAGATTTTTTTTCCTTAAAATCATTGCGTGTCAAAATTTAGTTTTGTGGTCTTATGCTCTAGAATGGCATCCAAAATAGAGAAACTTAGTTTTACATTACCTAAAACAGAATCCAAGAGTAAATGTTGGCATTGTCAGTTACTGATTTTTTTTGTTGTTGTAGAAACTAGATGAACTTAAAACCTCCGTGTCACTAGTACAGAACAATGAGTGCTGAGCAAGCAAAGTCCCCCAATAACAGGTCAGGAACAGGATAAGAGCATCAGAACCTGTGACATAGTAAGCATTCCTTAACAGTACATGCACGTACTGAAAATGTTTACATGGTGGAATGGCGGGAATGCATTTGCATTCCTGAGAACCCAGGACCATCAGGTCCAGAGTCCAGTGCCTTTGCCGCTAGGCTACCACAGACCCAATGAAATAAGACCCAATTTGTCTTAAATTGACAAATTTGACAGCGATGTGATTTGAACACGCAACCTTCTGATCTGGAGTGAGACGCGCTGCCGTTGTGTCACGAGGTCCTGTGTGCCACTGATTAACGCTATTCATTAAACAGGAACATCAGCACCAAAAATGAATATTGGTTAGGAAGAAGAATACAACTACCCTTAATGAGCATGTATCCAGCAAGTCTACAGGAATCAGACTGCTGCAAAGAGCCCAAATAAATCTATTGATTTCTCAGCCATATCAATTGCCACAAAGCTGCACGACACAATTCTGGGGGAAGATAACACCTATCATATTAGCTAATGAGCCTCTGTGTGAAGAACTGGCTACACAAGTGTTAACAGCAGTTGTAGCCTTGTAGAAGTTAAGGTAGTGAATTATAGACCAGAAGGTTCAGGGTTCAGAATTCAAGCCCTAGCACTGCTAAGCTGTTAGTGAGCAAACAACCAACAATTGCTTGGATTGTACTTTGCAAGATTGAATCAGTTGCATGTCGCTCTGGATAAAAACGTCTGCTAAAAGTCTAAATAAAAACACTGGTTTAGGCTGTTTAGATAGCCCCATAGCAAACAGGCTAGAAGTCCGACCTGAATCTATGAATGGGAAATATGACGATACTTTTTTGTATCGTGATAGACTTTATGCTTTTCTGAACATATCGAGGATATTGTCAGTGCTTTCATAATACTGACCAACTGCATTTTTCATTATGAAGAACGAAATCAGATCTGTTTAATCATATGAAGTGCAACACCTGCTGCCTAAACATGCATCATGATATTGTGTCTCGTGATAATATGTTCAATTATTGTAACAGTGAGGCAGAGATAAGAATGCGGAATTGAACATCTCTATTAAGTGACTTTAATAGGTCAATGATAAACTGCTTAACTTCTGTATTTATAAAATGATAAAGAAACAAGCAGCACACATGGCAGTCATGTTTCATTTTGAAATATTCCCTAATTTTGGTGAGCAGTATAAAATATTTTATGTTTATATATATATATATATATATTTTTTTTTTAATTATTTTTTTTTAATAGTGAGCAGTATATACGATTTTATATATTTTCATAGTTGTTTTAATATGCTTTTTATAGATTTTTTGTGAGCAGTATATTTTTTACCATATTTTGAGAGCAGTATATAATATTTTTCCATATCACCCTGACAGGAACCCATGACTGCCATGTCCACTTCTTGTTTTGTTTTCATTGAATAAAAGAAAAGAAGTTATGCAATTTGCGTCGTGTTGAAAGTCACATATAAAAAATGTTCAATTCTGCATTCTTATCTCTGTAACACACACTACTGTCAAACACTGCACAATTCAGATAATTATCACTTCCATGATAAAATAAAACTGTAACACGTTTGGTTTACAGATATGTTGTCCCACTAACCTTTATCTCCAATCAGGCATTAATACTATAAAAGGATTTTTAAACAGCTCAATTTACCCAACACACACAAAACCTTAGTGCTTTGGATTACAGCCAGTCAGTAAGCTTAGCCACAACCTTCTGGTTTTGGTGTGTGCGCGCGCGTTGGGTAGGTTTTGATTAATGTGGTTTAGTCATGTGATGTTTTTAATCTAAGAACCTTCTGTAGCTACAACTGGGTGTTAAACATGAAAAGACAGGAAAAGAAATCAGGACTGGGTTATATCTATAATCAACTAAAGAGGAAATCAAATCGACTTTATCCATAACCTTTGAATTTTTTTAAATTATTACTTAGTCCAATAGCTCCAGAATTACTGGCTGCATCCATGAACACAAGTGAACCAGGTCATGGAACCAGGTCAAAAACACGGCAAAGTGGCAAACTTAACAGAATTCAGGACCAACACCAATATCTGACACATATCTCATATTTCTTTATAACACATTTAGCTTCAGATACAGCATTTGTGGTATTGTATGAACAGAGCAGCCTGACCGCTGATCTGGTACTGACCACTGGTACTGGGAGAGCTGAACCACTTTGGACTTTCAATGCACTGAAGGTCAGGAGTCTGTGGTGGCCTTTTCATGTGTGAAAATGATTCCTCAGAACCACTATCACAATCTGTGTCCGATCAGTCTTGGTGCTACCATTCTGGTGTATAACCATGTCATTTGGGAGGAACTAAATCTACTGATGATATAACCAGGTCATGCAATGCATTCAGCTTCTCAGCCTGACATCCTTTTATTACCACATAACATTACTGAGCCTGGACATGACTAAATGACTCAAACCCAGATCATAAGACTGCCTCCAGGGGCTCATACAGTGAGCTTCTTACCCTGAACCGCCCATTGGTTAAATCTGGACTCAACAGACTACATGACATTTTCTATTGCTCCACAGTACAATCTTTAAGCTTCCTAACAGACTAAATCCTTTTTGCAATTAGTCTCATTAATGTGTGGCGTTCTGACGGCCACACAGGTGTCACGTTTTTGTCACAACATGTGGTGAATTGCTCTTACTTTCACTATTAAACAGACCAGATCACCTTATGCAGGCTGACTTACAAAAAATGCTTTGCATTCTTCCTATTAGGAAGAACTACATCGCGTCAGTACAAGTACACAATAGCACAAGAACACAATCCAAATGATCATAGAACCGATAAGACTATTGCATTTATATCACAATTTATCAACAGCAAACAAACTACTTTTTTTTTTCACGTGAACCACTTTTGTCCAAGCCATGGTCGTAGGCGTGCCCCATGTCTATCTCAGTGAGCACAGGGCTCACCTATTGCAGGGCTGGCTGGGGAGTTGAGTACAACGATGAGGCACAGTAACAAGTTTAAAATTTTTTTATTTTACTATCGTTCCTGGTTCAACACATTATCAAAACAACAAACTAACTGTACTAAAATGTCCCTATGGCATCACTGTTAAAAACTGTTGCCAAACTAAACACTTGCCGTTCAAAACAAGCGCAAGTATCGCGATACGATATTCTCTCCATATCGCACACGCCTTTAAATAATTAACATGGCAACCACACACAGTGACACTCAAAAGTACTTCAATGTATCTGCTTCACAAACACCAGACAAACATGTAATTGTGACGCTGCTAAAATCTCACTCACATAAGTAGTTTGCAAATGTTTATAAATAAAACGTCACGCCACTTACTGTCCGTGAAAGTAAAGCTAGCGTAGCTGCTAGCAAATAACTCTTCTTTCTTCAAAGGACATCAAACGGCACGAGAAAGTGTCTTCGTTTTGGCCTCAAACGCAAACCTCGAAATAAAAACAGGGCTGATTTGAAAAAAGGTAAGCACAAAAACGAAAACTTCACGAACTCGCCATGACACAGAAAAAATCTGTTCCAGCTCTTCCGTCTGTTTACGATTTCACAACAAGGCCAAACTGGAGAAGCCGTTCTCGCGAGATCTTACATACAGTGTGGGACCAATGCAGCCAACTCTCGCGACAATTTGAGGTATTACCGGAGTTTATTCATTAAATTCAATAGAATTTATTTAGGACAGCGCCTTAAGATGCAACATCTTGTTTTCAAGAGGGTCCCAAATTAATGAATCATTACTTTAATCACATTCAGTTCCTTTTGAAGTGTAAATTCTAAACATATCTTACCCAAATGTAGACTCAGCTACATTGTTTTACTCATATTAATACTCTTTTAATCCAATTTAGGGCCACTGGTCACAAGGTGGAAACCAACTATAAACATGACACCAGTCTGCCACAGGGCACATGCACTCACACTGAGACACTTTAGAGAGAGCAATTGACCAATTGAAAAATATGATTTTTATATGAACTCCACAATAGTTTCTCATAGAATTGAATGTAGTTTTTAATGCAGTTACACGACCATATAGCCTATCATTGAACACGTCCTGTGAAGGAATCTGTAAAGGATCTTTACTAGAATTACAGCTTAACTATTAGGAATTCGGTTCTCACAGACGCCCAAGATGATATCCCACCACAGGGTCTTCATTTGGAGTCCTGACAGCACTTTGCCTTCTGACTGGGTCAGGCATGACATGCAGATACCCTGAGTTGTGTATATCTTAATATCTTGAGTTGACTTTCCTATATTTTAAGCCTATATGCATACACAGCCACACCAATATTTCAGTGTTTACTATTTATTCATTTACTTAAAACAAAACCAGACTGACCTACAGATAAAATCTGTAGTATATGCAAGACCATTAACAAGAGCAAGCTAATTATAGGAGTACATTTATCACATTTCAGCTTTAGATGATGGATTTTAAATGCAATGCATGAAGAATCTACTTTCTTAAAATTGATACCATTGAGTTGAGTTTTCATAGGAGACGTTAGGAAAACGTTAAAATATTCACACTTTAACACACACTTCATACCGTGACAAAGGGATAAACAGAACTAACAAATTCATAAAATAAGAAAAATTTCGTTCCCCAATCTGTGAATCACTAAACGTGTTTAGTGTCTTGGGTTGCATTTCCACACAGCAGGAAGACGAACTGCTTTAAAATAATCTCTAAAAGGGAGGAGAAAGCAGCACAGGCAGCCAAGTAAAGACGGCCGGACGGTGTGCGCAGTATGGTGTTTATCGCAAACATGTCCTGCAGGCCCCCAGGAAGATATTGCTATAGAGTACAATACTGTACACAACGCGTTTGTCACTACACGTCCTGTTTCTGCAGCCATCACAGCTAAACACACACAGACACTAGCTTCTCACAGGCTGCTGGCCCCCGTGTCGTCTTCTCCTTTCTTGAGGCGTTTCTTGGCCCTGATGTCATTCATGGCCTCCTCGATGGAGCGTGTGTCCCTCTTATTGGCCACAGGGACTGTAGGGGGCAAAAGAAAGGACCAATGAGAAACTCTGCTATGGACAGGACAGAGAAATGGAACGTTCTGGGGGCTGTTTTCAAACTCACCACATCCATAAGCCCGATTGGCCTCCAGTGTGTGAGCAGCGTCTTTAGCAGCAGAAGTACCAATTAGATGGCTGTATTTGTCCCTGTAATTAGAGCTGGGAGATTGTGGCCTCTTCCGAGACTGGCTAGCAGCTTCTTCTTCCAATGCAGCCTGTTCCTGATGATACACAGGGCAAAATTAAACTCGCATTGCGTCCAAAGCAAGGTTTAGGTGGGCATTACACTATCAGTGTACAGTATCCAATGTACATTCAAACTCGTCAATCACAAACCCATGGATTCTCAGCAGAACATCACCCAGAGCATCACACACCCACACACCACACACACACCACACACACACCACACACACACCACACACACACCACACACACACCACACCACACACACACCACACACACACCACACACACACCACACACACACCACACACACACACCACACACACACCACACACACACAATTAAACCAGCCTGGAGAATTCCTTGAATCTCATTATGTATTATAGATACTTTTTACTGACTATATTTAAGCAAAGAAAATGTAGTACACACTATCTACAGGCATCAGAACATCAGCTGGAGCTTCCCGTTTTTAAGAACAGCTGGCTGATAAGGCCACTGCTGATTTGTAAGGAGGAGGGGAATGTCTCCAGATCTGAGATAGTTCAAGCGGTGGTCATGAACGTTTAGATTTTGACCCCGTTTATCCTAATCGGTGTCCTCAGGAACCGCACTTTTCAGCAGCTGGCTCTTCCCTCTAAGCGGCACGGGACGCGTCGGCGACCTTAAATACGCGCAGAAAGCCGATACTAATCAGACGTGTGAGGTGCAGCACATTTGAAGTTATTGTAATGAAGAGAATGAGTCCAAGAGTTAAACGAACGTCTGCGTTCTGCCTATTTTAGAGGCCAAATTCATGGTTGAATACACCGCATATTGTACAGCCCTCATCCTGCCCCCACTTACACCGTAGTAATTCCCCTAATAGAGCGTAATAAACCCCTCTGCTGCTCTAATCAGCTACTGGCGACGTCCCCAAGTCTGCGTGCGCGACAAGAAACTGAATGCAGCCGGACTAAATCCTTCTCGCTCTGACCAGACTCACGACAAACACTGATTACTAAAATGATGATTCGTTGGCAAAGGAAAGGCAGTAGCTTCAAAAGAATCCAACGTGCCACAAAGGTTCAAGTCACTTTGGTGTCCCGGCTGTCTAACAAGCTAACCACGTGGACCTGGGTTCGAGTCCGGACAGTGCCTTACAGATAAGGCAATTTCTGGCATGTAGAAATGACTGGCCGGGTCTCATTCAGTGCACCAGTGCCCCTGACAGGTAAGAAGCAGCGTGTTAACCTTTTAAAGAAAAATAAAGAAATATATAAAGAAAGTGGTGCGGTGGTTCGTGCTGCTATGCACAGGCTTTTTTTAGCAGGACAATGTACAATACTTCCTTGGCCTGCACATTAAAGTCAAGTCAAGTTTGTCACATATACATTGCAGCAGGTATATTATACATATTATATTAGATTTATATTATAAATCTATTGTACAATATACAGTGAAATCGGAACCATCAACCCGCCCGAACATACAATATCTAATTTATCGCCAATCAAACATTCATGGGACCAACTGGGAAGCCAGTCCATCACCACTGGTGTTGCAATTTGCACTACAGTATACAATACTCCCGTGACTCGAATCCAGGCCCGCTGAGATAGTGGACTGGTGTATTAGACGGCGAAACCACCCAGGCGTGCGCCATGAGATGTTAGGAGGGAAATAGTGTGTTTCACTAGTTTAGTTAGAATGTCTTGAACAATATCTTGTCTATTTTGACTTGGATGAAGATCAGATCTCATTTTCTAAAGGAATGAACGAAGAGAGACGGTGGTTATAAAGTTGTGTTCAGTGGATCTCCTCCTTACTTCTTCCAGGCTGAAGAACTTTTTGAAGGGCAGGTCCAATCGGACAAGAGCTGTGAAGAAGCCGATGAGAAGGCAGGATGGAGATGAACGCTGCTCCAAACACAGCTTCCGGAGACGAGGTGTAGGCAGGCAGGATCTCGCCCGTCTCTTTACCCTCCACCTAACAAGACAGAGATAAAGGAACGAGAATAAGGACCGAGATAAAAGCTTAATAACCACGCGCATCTCTTATAACAAATGCTTAATTTCTTTTATTAAAAAAAAGAAAAAAAAACATCATCTCTCGCACACAGAAGCAATTTGAGAGCTGAAACGACGTTCCGTCTCTGCCCACCTCCACACTGCCATTGCTCACCCCTTAAGAAATGAAATTAAGGATTTAATATGGAAAGCCACCTCTAGGTGAACATACAATATTTCCTCTCATAAAGAGATAAAAGAGACAGCAAAGCCACCGGGACTGAAGCACACATGGCAGCCTTGAGCCGAAGCTGAATCAAAGTCTAATAATAGCTTAAAACGCAATAAAATGACCACAAGTCATTTTTTTTTTTTTTTTTTACAACCAGGATTCATAAGCTTGGATCGATTCTAAAGATGCTCGGCACCAATGCTGTTTTGCAAAAGCAAAATAAAAACAGGTAGGGTTTTTAACCTAAAGCTCACAGACTCACCTTCAGCACATGGTCGAAAAAGCAGCCTGTGCATTCTCCAATCCAGTTGGCCTGCATCGCTTTCACACCGTACCATTCTGGGAGATCCGCCAGCGCATCCAAGAGAGGCTGCACGAGAAATCACACCACACGGCTTTAGTTTTAGATTTTTAAAAAAAGCGGAGCGCAAAGTGATGTGCAAACTCGTTTGTTAAGATTACGGCTTTAATGTCAGCATTCATTTACTCTTTAGGGTGTGTAATCATTCCACTGAATTGCTCCAATTATGTGGACCTCTAAATACATTGCTCACAAATTTCATTATGGGATATATCATTTTGAAGTATACCCACATTTTTGTGAGCAGTGTATATATTATATTATAGGAGACGATGCGCTTCCAAGGACCTCCCACTGAGGACTCATTTCATAATCTATTTTATTTTAGAATTTAGTTCATCTATTCTATTACTAATTCAAATTTTATTACTGAATTGTTAATGATTTCAGTTGTTATTAACCTAATTTTGCGATCATTTGATATACTTTTAAGTGTTTATTTAATTAACATCTGGGCCGCCCATGGAGCTCGGGTCCCTTTTTCAGTCTTGATCCACCCAAGGTTTCTTCCTTCTACTTTCAGGGAGATTTTCCTTTCCACTGTGGCCCTAGACTTGCTCAACTTGGGATTGGCCTTTTAAGATCATATAATATCATAAAGCTGCTTTGAGACAATGCTGCGCTGTAAAAAGTGCTATAGAAATAAAATTGAATTGAATTATATAAGTATATACAAGTATGATAATACAGTTGGGGCGGCACGGGGGCTCGGTGGGTAGCAAGAAGGTCCCGGGTTCAATCTCAGGCTGGACAGCCCTGGGTCCTTTTTTTGTGTGGAGTCTGCATGTCCTCCCCGTGTCTGCGTGGGTTTACTCCTGGTACTCCGGTTTCCTCCCACAGTCCAAAGATGTGCGCTAGGTTAATTGGTGTCTCTAAAATGGTGTGTGACTGTGTGCGTGTGTCCTACGATGGACTGGCACCATTAGCACATCTTGAATGAATGAATGACTTTGTTTGTCTCCACTGGTTTCTGTTCTGTAATGGAAACTGGCTTGTTTTTTTTCTACTTTTATTTGCAAATTAAGATTGGATGACATTATTTAAATTAGGTCAAACTGTTACAATACAACATGTACTTTCTTTTTATAGCAGGGTAGTAAAGGGGTTCATACAGGGACTCCAGCAGCTATTTCTGCCTAGCCAAAAGGGAGACCACTGGGGCACAGAGACCTCAGTAACCCACTGTCAGGAAATTAAGATACAAGCAGCTAAAGGATGAGATAAAGTCTTCATTTCTGTCTGAGCTGCACTACTTTCTATTTGTTAAACCCAGCCCAGCATCGGATATAACAAGGTTTTGTAGTGTGTTGTTTTCAAACTAGTTTTTTTTTGTGTTTTGTTCGGTATGAGGAATCTCCATAATCCTCTATTACTGTGCCTCGAAGTTTGAAAGTTGCATTTACAACTGGATAAGAACTTTTAGAACATACAGTGCAAGTCAAAAGTCAGAGGACGCATTTCGTGCAGTCGTGGACTTTTCACAAAGGCTGCCAAAACTATTGTGGAGCTCTCTTGGTCGGCAGCGGTTCTTCAGAATCACTATGTGGCTTGTCGTTCACAGTCCCGGTTTCTCAGAATCTGGCTATGAGTGAAGCAGCGATGCTGTGTGAAAATTGGGGTCTATCAGGGTGTCGGTTGTTGCATTGTGTTGCTATGATATGATATGGTAGCTGCGTTCCCCGGACATCAGAGTCATGAATTCCATCTTCAGTTACCTTCTAACGAACATCAAAAGTTTTAAACTTTGTGTTGACAACCTCTGAACCACCAAATATACTGCAAACTAATTGCGGCAATTGATTTCTGAGACAATTCTGGTCTTCTTTGAGAAGCTACACGACCACCTATTCCTCGCCCTTGATTAAACATTGTAGCTTTCAAGAAGGTGGGAATGTTCAAGACATAGCCTAAAAGATACCCCCCTCACCCATTTCTTGCTGGGGTATTCCAATATGTCCTGTGACTTTTGACTCAGCCTGTAGTACAAGTTTAGTTTACTATATTCCTAGTTTCCCTAACAAAGAATACTTAAGTAACTACATTTTCTCTTTTCTCTCCGAGCTGAAGTTCTGGTACCAGTTCCAGCACCGCACACTTAGATGTTGTTAGTATTGGTCTCCATCAACAGAACCCAGTCCCACCAGAGTGCAGGAACTCCCTCCACCATTTAGTTATTAGGAGACGATGAGCCTCCAATAACTTACCGCTGAGGACTCATTCACTTAAATCTATTTTGCTATTTATTTTCATTTTATTACTAATTTAAATGTTATTATTGATCTAAATTGTACTTTTTCCTTAATTTTACTATGACTACAACGTATTATTCAATTAACATCTGGGCCACCCATGGAAGTCGGGTCCCCTTTTTGAGTCTTGGTCCTCCCAATGTTTCTTCCTTCTTCTTTTAGGGAGTTTTTCCTTGCCACTGTCGCCCTAGGCTTGCTCAATTTGGGATTGGCATTTTAAGATCATATAAGATTGTAAAGCTGCTTTGAGACAATGCTACGTTGTAACTAATTTAAACTTAACAGGGGTAATTCTGCCTAATCTGCCCAGGGGTAAATCAGTGACCTATCCTGTTACTGTGGGTGTGTTAGAGCAGAGTGGACATGCACAGGGGATTTTTTTTGCACTCAGTATATTATACAGAAGTCATTTTAGGAAATGTTTGTAGCTTCACCATTAGGATTCTTTTTTTTTTTTACACATCCTTATAAAGAAGACCTCGGAAACATCACGGTCTTAAATGCAGACCCAAGTGTAAAACACAGCATATCTACCCATTTCCCTGAGATGGAACAGCTCTCACATGGTTATAATAAAATCATCACCCTCTAAACACCAAGACCAAAACGTTGTAAACATACGTACACACACGCAGACCCATACGGCCCTCCTGTGACAGACACGAATTCCAGTAGAAGCGACAGGACTGGTGAGCTTGGAGAAGCCGAGCGCCCGGCAAAGGATAACTAAAAGGGCTATGCATAATAACCATGAGGGGGCCAAGAGGCTCAGCTGGGCTAAAAAAAAAAGGAAAAAGGACAGGATATGAACAGGTGCTGCTGCTTGTTGTGATCTCTCACTTTCCTGTCACTCTCCATTAGCAGGACGGTCCCAGAGGGGCTCAGCTCCCCAAAGGGAAGGCGAGCACAAAATAATTGTATGAACCCGAGCTTGCTCTTGCTTCACCTTCCACTCATTAACAGAGACAGCATGCACTCGCCAAGACCAGCTCTCTTGCTGAGAAAAAAAGCATAGAGAAGAGAACGGGGGGTCTGGGCGGGGGACTGGAGAGGATTCGTGCCAAAGTGCCTCGAGATTGCCGTTTAGCTCAAGACAGCAGGTCAAGCTCTCCTCGGGGACTTTTGCTGTGGTGAACAATTCTGACAGCAACAGAGGCAGAACAACTGCAGCCATAAACTACAGGGGGTGCCGGACTCTATCCTGGGAGTCACTGACCGAGGTACAACCTTGAAAGTGTGCCAGGTCATTACAAGATTCCATAACCATACCACCCGACCTTCCGATTCAAAAAGAGGCCCCGTTCCAGTTACAGGCGCTTACCCATGAGCCATGGAAGTCATGGACCAGCTGAAATAAAGCGTGCATTTGCTCACATTCACACTGGGGATGAAAGTGGTAAATGTGACGTGTACAGACCTTTCCAATTGGCTAGCCTGCCGTTAATCTGGACTGGGTGAGGGATGCCCTCTCAAGGTCTAATTCCCTCATGTACTATAGTCAAGTCAAGTCAGATTTATTTATATAACGCTTTTCACAATGGAGCATTGTCTCAAAGCAGCTCCACAACATTATCGTATCTTAAAAGGCCAATTCCAAAATGGGCAAACCTAGGGTCGACAGCGGAAAGGAAAAACTCCCTACATTTTATGAGGAAGAAACTTTGGGGGGGGGGGGGGGGACCAAGACTCAAAAAGGGACCCGACCTAGATGTGAATTAAAATAATGAAGTTTGTATGAATGGTAAAAAGAAAAAAAAAACCAAATAAATAATATATGTAAAAAAATATGCATATCTAAAATTATTTTGTCCGATACACAGAGTCACTTTAGGATATTGAGGTCCTTGGAGGCACATCGTCCCCTGGCAACCGAAAGATGGAGAGAGTTACTGTCCTCTCTGTGTGTGGTGACAGAGTTGCGCTATAAGGTGGAATTACCTCATAGTTAACCACAGAACGAAACAAACATGTAGAGTGTGGGCAGATTTAAGAAACCGCCGAGAATATCGTCTGCATTTGGTATTGGTATTTGGTATTTTTTTTTTTTTTTTAAACATCTACAGGTAAGCATCTGTCAAGAACCGTTCACTTTCACGAGCAAGTTCTTAACAATTATGATAAATAGTGGGAACATAATAGACTGGGAACAAAACCGGTCGTTTAACTCTGGATGTCGATGCTGTAAACAGCCAACCAACATTCCAGCTTCACGAGCAGAGGTGGGAGTTTAAGAGCGGAAGTCGGTCAAACGCGTCTGCATAAGTGCAGCTACCTTACCAGTCGTGTGTTCGCTTGCTCACGGTTGACTACAGACAGTTAGAAGTCAGTTGATGTGTTTAGAGACATTTTTGTGTGAGTTACTCGTTTTGCCAATACATGGCAATCATCAAGATATGTGCCTATCCTACTGCAAGTAGTACTCATTATTTGTTTGTCCCCCTGCTACCTGTATAATCTCTCCAGCCTAAAACTATATATACACCCGTTCACATTCACTTGTAGAGGCTCCGTATTATCTGGCAGATTTTCAGTGTTGCTCATAATACTGTCTAGCAGTGCATTTTTGCCTTTTGCCAAACAAAAGTATCAGGTCCATTATACCATTCTCCTTAAGTGTTATGGCTTACTTACTAATAATACTTTGTTACTGAAAGCATATCTGTGCTTTCTCTAATTATTGTGAATTTCCCTAAATTACCAAAGGTTTAGCATGTATTCAACTGGGCCTGCTTCTACAAAGGAAGGAAGTGCCATTCACGGCACCATTTATCCCTGCCGTTTGTTTGCTTTTGTGATACCTGGCGTGGCTGATTGGCACTTGGACTCGTTTCACAACAGAGTTGCAGAGTCTGCATCACCTGCATGCCACTTTTCCCTATTCATGCTTTATATTATTCATGCATTTGCAATGCTTTGTCATTCCTCAACAATTGGATCATGTTTGATGTTTTTCTTTATCTTCTGTAATAAAACGCGAAGCTCTGAAACTTAATTGGTTCCTAGCATATCACTTTCACTAAATGAACGGCATCAACAGCCACACGTTCTCATAACGCAGACTCCAGTGGGTTTTCAAGCGTCTCCATGGCAACACCCAAAGCCATGATGCACTGAAGAGAAGCAGTGAATCCACACAAGTTCTCTACTTTATTATATGCATGCTAATACTGCTTTTGGACCCAATTTCGCCTTCAGAATTGCCTTTTTTGAATTCTAGCGTGGTAAGAGCGTCACACAGTTGCTACAGATTAGACGGGGGCACATGCATGAACTGAGTCTCATGTTCCTCTGTTAGACTGTAGATTTCGAGTACAGTGAACTCATTATCATAGTCAAGAAACCAGTCTGAGACGATTTGAGCACTGTGGTCATAAAGGGGTGAACTTGATCAGCAACAACACTCGGGTTGCTCTCAGTTGGTACAAAAGGGACCAAAAATTGTCAAGAAACGACATCCTTACACCACCAGCAACCCGAACCGTTAATACAAGGCAGATCTGACTCGCCAGATCAGGCGACATTGTTCTAATCTTGTCCAGTTTTGGTAAGCCTGTGCAAACTGTAGCCTCAGTTCAGAGTTCTTAGCTGATACGAGCGACACCTGGTGTGGTCTTCTGCTCCTGTAGCCCGTCTGCTTCAATGTTTGTGTGTTCATACATTCTGCATTCATCAAGCGTAGTTATTTGAGCTACTGATCCTCTGGCCTTCCTATCAGCTTGGACCAGCAAGTTCATGCCATGATGCACTTCCACAAACAAATCTTGTAAAGATCAGGCTTTTATGGATCCTTTTTCTTTAAATACAACGGGGCACAGAAAACACCCGACTCTAATTTCACCTTCAAAACAACTACTAAGCCTAGAGATTCACATACTTTTGCCCCTCACAGATATGCAACACGAGATTCTTTTCCTCAATAAAACAACGGCTAATTTACGTAACCGAGTTCCCTGTATCTACTTAGGATTAACTGTACAATGTTTACGTCATATTTAGTGATGTAGAAAATTCTGTGGACTGTGATGGCCTAGTGGCTAAGGTACTGGACTAGGGACCAGAAGGTCCAGGGTTCAAATCCCACCTCTGCCACAGTCGGGCCCCTGAGAAAGGCCCTTAACCCACAATTGCATGGATTGTAAAAACGTATGAACTGTACGTCGCTCTGGATAAGGGCGTCTGCTAAATGACATGAATGTAAAAGGTTTACAAACTCGAGCACCAGTGTTTGAGACTTGATTTACAGCTCTGATTATCATTATACAAATCACCAGTGCGCCGTACTTCATCAAGGGCCACTGGGCTATTTTTAGACACAGGCTTCATCGTTCTTAGTCAAAAACAAACACAAACACAATCAGAGACGTTCAATAATGAATGTGCAATCTGGCTCGTTATGCGAGTAACGCTATTGTCACCACTATTCTCATGAACATAACTGCACTGGGCTCTGTGAATCATGGGAAAATAGAACAACTCCGAGAAAACAACCAAAACGTAATTGGACATAATTTGTAGGCTTTGGAAAGCAATGGCAGAAGCTAGTTCCCCCTAAAACACATTCTACTGTACGCAGTTTTTAAAAATCCCAAGCCGGGGGGAATGTTGGTGGACCTATTGATTATAATAGAATAAATACGACCCAAAAGCAAAAGTTTGGATGCTTTAAAAATGCAAATAATCAACAAAACAACAACAAAGAAAGCATTGGTCCTTAAATGTTATTTGGTGAATATATGAACCTGATTTGAATATGATTTCCTGTTTTTTTTTTCTTTCTGGTCAACATTTTATTAGATAGTAAACATCCATTTGTGCATTTTAGATCTACAATACACTCCAAATTAAATCAGGACAAGGAAATTTGGGTCTAGTAATGAGGTCGTAAACTAAATAATGATAAGAAATGGGCAGTGTGTTGTTTGGACCAAAGCCAAATAATACCATCCAGATTTATCATCAAAGTTCTTTGGTGGCCTAGCGGTTCATGTACATGGACTGTGGACCAGAATCTCACCCCTGCCAAGATGCCTGTTGGCTCCTTGAGAAAAACCCTTAAGCCACGATTGCTTGGATTTTAAGATTGTATCCGATTGTATCTGTATCTGTCTGCTAAAAGACATAAGCCCAAAAGCCAGAGCCTGGCATGGTATGGGGTTGTATATGTGCCTGTGGTCATCTAGGTTCTTTAACAACATAATCTGCCTTTAATACGGCTTTTGCTCTTACATTTTATTTATTTTATTTTTCATTTTACATTTACAGCATTTAGCTGACGTCCTTATCCAGAGCTACTTACAACTAACAACAGTCTTACAATCCAAGCAATCGTGGGTTAAGGGTCTGACTTAGGGTCCCAACTGTGTCAGTTTGGCAAAGGTGGGATTTGAACCTTGGACCATCAGGTCCAGAATCCAGAATCTTAACCGCTAGGCCACTTTTTAACTTTGTCTGGGACAGATTTTACTAGATAATTAATTTGGCTGAAATACTGTACAGTATAAGCAATTCCAGCCCAAATATGCGCATCATCTGCACGTGCAATCAGGAAGCACAAGGCGCTCAAATCAGGTAGCTGCTGTGAAAAGTCCAGACCAAGAACAGATAAGAGGATTTAACTGAACTCGACACAGGGGTCTGATTAGCAGCGCAAAGTGAGCAGTCGTGCAAGAAATGGAGCTCAGCATATGTATTTGATTACAGGACCAAGTGCTTCTACATCTGCTTATGAGCATTAGCTAACCCTCACAGTTAGATTCATCTGAACAGTACCAAGTGTCGGTGTCGAGCGACTCTCAAAATAATTGATGATAAGACTTCAAAGTAACTACCAAAACTTAAAGACATTTCAGACATGCCACCTCTTCCGGACGTTCGACATATCGAAAGTGGATCAGTGATTTCCACAGGTCATAATACACCAAATCGGAAAAAAAGTTGGGACGGTATGGAAAAGGGACCACAGTAAAAGGGAACAAACTAAAAACTCCAGCAGCACTGCTCGGTCTGATCCACTCATGCCAGCACAACACACACTAACACATCACTGCAGTCAGAATGATCCATGACCCAATAGTACCTGATGTTTGCTGGTCCTGACCATTTGAGACCACAGTAAAAGGGAACAAACTAAAAACGCCAGCAGCACCGCTGTGTCTGATCCACTCATACCATATTCAAAAAACTATGTAGCGAAACAGAACAAAGAACATCTACACAAAATGTACACTTCGAGCATACACAATATATGAAATCGTGCCATTCGAAAAACCGAATAACAACTGGTCCAATCAACAGGAGTATTTTATTTCATTACGGCACATCACCAAACTCTACCAGGCGGGATTTATTAAACTTGAAAATGTGTGTTGTCATTTTACGTGCTAATTGTGTCCAGTGAAGGCTTCCTGCACTACAAATGCTGCAAAGGCTGTTTTATGACTGAGCCAGGGGGTTTGTTGTTGTTTCTCACCTTGGCATAGTTGGTGGTTTTGATAAACCACTGTCTGAGCAGCTTCTGCTCCACACGAGCACCAGAGCGCCACGAACAGCCGTTCTCATCCACCTGCTCATCAGCCAGGACGGTCTGATCCACCGGGTCCCAGTTCACCACCGCCTGAGCGCCCGCACGCAAACGCACACACACACACACAGTGGAACTAATTATATTTCAGGTTTGTGAGCAAAGATCTGTAAACTCTCTGGAAGTGAATACACAGATGTGCTTGGGGAGCTGAAGGCACCGTGCTCAGGGGAAGATGCGGGGTCCACAGCTCACTGGGTATATATGTTGCCAGGCGAGAGAGTGAAGCTTCTCAATTCAGAGGAGAGAAGAGTGTTTTCAAATGCAGGTTTGTGTTAAGTGATGCACACTGACAGCCAACACAGGCATCGAACAGAGGAGACGTTTTAAGAAAATAAATTATTTTACATGATTTAAGTCAACATACTGTTTGGAAACTGCAAATGGGGAGCAACATACAGTCAGGGGAACCTCATGGGTGGTTGGGATGATTCAAAGGCCATGTGACTGACTTTTAGGGGCCCTAAAAGTGCATTAAAATGTAAAAAAGGTCCCCGGTGTAACGTGGTACATTGGCAGCACCCCTGTATATATTAGTTGTTATCAGTTGTTCATTTATTAGATCAGCAACAAGCACTGATTCCATAGTAAATATACTCCCTGTCCCTCCCCCCTTTTTTGCCACTACACCATAAAGGCCAGTTTTGAGTTTGTGTTCAAGGAACGGTTGAATCTAGTTAATGGGACC
>JAUZST010070149.1:0-21939 GCA_034779995.1 Parotocinclus haroldoi | reverse complement strand
CACACACACACACACACACACACACACACACACACACACACACACACACACACACACACACACACATTTATTTTTTTTGAGTTCATACTTGCTTAAACCAAATCAGGGTCACAGATAGTAAGGCATAACCAGTAGCACAGAGCACATGGCAGGAATTAACTCTAGACATGGCGCCAGTCTACAGGGCGCACACACACTAGTCCTCTTTAACCTAATGAATGTCTTAATGAAATGTGAGAAATCAACATTTCTGATATTATCGCATAAAAGGATTGTATGATATGGGACACCAAATATAGACTTAAATTAGGCTACTCTTTAGATATCCACTGCCATTATGTTAAATCTGCCATTAGGTTTCACATATTTGAACGATTAGACAAAGTGGTGCCTTATTGAATTTGTAACGCATACAAATTTGTAAATCTAAATTGATCTAAATATTCACAGAGTATGAAGGCACGCTTGCTTGTGCTGAATGAGATTTCCTGCCGTTACACTACTGTAGCTTAGGATATAGTGCAAGTTTTCGGCGCAGAAGACTTGCATCTGTTCACATCACTTTCACTAGCTCTGAGTTACCGCTGGCTCTCTGAAAACCATAGGGAGCTCAGTGTGGATTAAGAACTTATACTCCCTGTACAATGCACAGACATCAAATGAGGCAAATGGTTTGCTTGACGTGTCCTACAAAAATAAAATCTAATTTGAAGTTACTTGTTGCTCATATTACAATAGGATTACTTTTGGTGAGACATCAGACGTTTACATGTGACATGATAATCAGGGTGAAAGACTAAAAGGCAATCAAACATTTTCTACTGTAATAGCTGGCATGTCTCTTTCAGATACTGTGATCTCTACGAAAAACCTGTGTGGGTCCGTTTCAGTGTCAGGCTTAGACATATTTGCCAAAGAATATTTAAAGACTGTAATTTAAACACATAAATATACCTATGACTTGGAACATAAATGTTTATTTAAATAAATGTTCCTTAAATTATCTCATGTTTAGAGGAAGGGGGAATCGGATTTGTTCGAATATATGAATAATAAGTCTAATTCATTTTCTACCAAGGACAGATCCATGAAACTGGATCCTTACAATATTTCCATAAATATTTTGTACATGTTTTAAAGTCATAAACAATTCTTTTAACTTACTAAGAGTTTAGCTGTCTTTTTTTTGCTGTGCAATGTCTAGTCTGATACCAAATACAGTGCAGTTGATCTAATCTGAGTAATGCTGTATTGTTGAAATCTTAAAATGCACTAAAGGCTACGTTTAGCACAATATAGGTCATATTTGGTCTAAATTTGAGATATATCTGACCTGAAAATGTCATTACACTATATGGATTTAATAATCGAGGCCAGAATTGGTGGTTCCCTTAGAAACCAGTTAATTGACGTGATATAGAAGAATACAACGTAGAGTGTATGTCTTATTCATATAATATTTTAGTTATATAAATTGTGTCAATGCAATTTAAATAAGTAAATACAATACTTTACAACAGTAAAATACGCCTCGTATCCGTATTCTTATTCGTTATGTCCATAGATGAGAGTTAACATATATAACAGATTGTATCAATTACGATTTCTCAGTCATGCTGGAAAGACATTATAATCCTGGCTCAGGAATAAATAAAAAACGATGATTTAAGGCTAATTGAAATTATTTTGTCCTGAATGTCAGCATAATATTATGTACTATTTCCACATTGGGACATCTGGATGTGCACCATGGTGTCAAAGAATATTTAATTATTATTAAAAATATTTTTTCTTAAACTTTGAATGTATTATAGGGCAATTAAATCCCAGTGCAGCACCAGCAGCAGGACAAGTGAAAACAAATTACTACTAGACACTGTGACCTGAAATCAACTCCAGTAACACTTGGTGATGAAACTCATAATAATGAAATAATAAATAATTTCTAGCTGTAATGCTGGACTTCAAAAAATCAGCCAGAGCCTCGCAGACTGTGGGTTCAGATTGTTCCACTTTTTTTCCCCCTGCTTGTTTTTCTGAACTGAGATGAAAGTTGAGGCGCAGGCCTAATTGCTGCGGTGTAGCCGCTGCATCATAAAGCTGGGAAAAAGTTGCTTTAAGTTGTGGCATAGCTGTTCACAAGCAACTTCGCATGTTAGTCTTTTTTCTTCCACAATGCAATGTTCAGCTTGCAGTAACCAGGTTCCTCCATGCCTCAGTCAGAGCAAAATACAGCCAGACGCCTAGTGGAAAGAGAAGGGCCGCTAAAATTACAGACTGCTCCTAGCATTCAGAGGGGTCAGGGAGGAACGTGACTGGTAAAGTGGGTCATGCAGGCAAAATCAGTTTACAGGCCAAGTTTGCCCCTGGACTGTTTTGGAATATGCCTGATGCTTTACTGCATGCAAATGGACTTTGGGGAAAAAGTGTTGGTTCTTCTAGAAAGCGAAAAGGTCTCTGGGTTCTAAAATACGTTCTGTTTTAACATTCTGTTGTATTGTAATATACATGAATAGTTATACCCTACTAAATATTCATTACTCATTTAATGAGCACATTATTTGTACTGTATAATGTAACCAAGCTCTAACACTGCTTACAGTTCACAGTATAAAGTAAAGGGCCACTAAAGTAACAGACTGCTCCTAGCATTCAGGGGTCAGGGAGGAACATGACCGTTATAATGGGCCGTGCAGACTGCATATGGGCTGCAAAAAAAACCCAGTTCTAACTGTGGTGATAAAAGCATTCAACCTGAGAACGTACCCTCACTTTATGTTGCACATCTGGCACATTTTCTTAATTTCAGTAACTTCGACTGTAAGGAAGTGCTCGAAATAGAGAATGCCAAAAAAGTGTTTTTGTGAACTTTGTGAACTCCTTCGAATAAGCGAGCACGTCAGTCAAGCACAATAGGAACTGACGTGCTGTTCGTCCTTCGCCGTGTTTATTTGAAATCAGTTTCTTTTGAAAATATGTCTACGTGTTGAAACAGCGAACCTGTTCCCATGGCTTTCGGACGAGGCCTCGTTAAAGGAGCTCTATTTACAGCTGGTTTTAGGATTGCCAGTTGGATTAGCACGGACCGGAGGTTTTGTTGCCTTGATGTGCAATTTGCCACTGAGGCATAGCATTAAAAACATACCGCAAAATCTGCTCAAGAAGGGCAAGCCGTTCCCTTTTACTTGCAATCAAAACAAACACTGAGGTCTGAATTTCTTCATCGCTGTTTCAAAACAAAACTTTCCTGAGTTGACTTTTCGACTTTCACAATCCTTTGTTTACCATAAGGACTAACTCATTAGCCAAATATTAAACAGAATACATATGCGAACCTTTGCCATGCCAAGCAAAAACTAATCACAAAAATGTTCTAAAAAGGGATCAAATATAATTCTAGTGACAGAAGCTGAAACTTATCAGTAGGTTA
This sequence comes from Parotocinclus haroldoi, assembly GCA_034779995.1. Classification (NCBI taxonomy): domain Eukaryota; kingdom Metazoa; phylum Chordata; class Actinopteri; order Siluriformes; family Loricariidae; genus Parotocinclus; species Parotocinclus haroldoi. The sequence continues at coordinate 18,509 of JAUZST010070149.1, read as the reverse complement.
GCGGTGTGTGAGTCACGGAGAGCTCTATAAAATCATGAGGTAAATAAGCTGCAAAAACATTTTTGCTCCCTTGGGTTGTTTGCTTCAATATAAAAACTTTAAGGGAAGCTGAATCCAGGCTTAGAACTCATTATGACCAGGCAGCACCAGGCACATGAAACCTCCATAAGTCTGGCACTTGCCTATTTTTATTAGTGGCCTTTTTTTATGTCATCTCACGTAAGATCCCTGCTGACACAAGCTGAGAGCTGGTATTAATTACTTGTGATATGGAAGTGGAAACTAAATATATGAAGTAGCAATTTAGCATCATTTGGTAATTCTGGTCTTTATATATCAAAGCAAGTGGAAACATTTTTTTCTTCTATTTTGTCTCACACCAGAGTCCCAGGATGGAAATTACAAATCAGACTCAAGTAGTAAACCCCGGAAAGAGCGGACCGCCTTCACTAAAGAGCAGATCCGAGAGCTGGAGGCAGAGTTCGCCCATCACAATTATTTAACCAGACTGAGGCGTTACGAAATAGCCGTGAACTTGGACCTCACAGAAAGGCAGGTAATGATGACACACAACCTTATTAATCATAGTGTCAAAAACTCCTGTGATTTTTCACCAGCGTTATTCAGTTTGTGCTCTGCTGTCTCGCTGTGGCTATGGAGAGGGACTATCATATTCCAGGGGTTTCTGCAAGGTCCTTCCATCAGGCTTTAGTCAAGAAATAGAGACAGGCAGCGGATATGTTCCTCTGGCCAGTCACTTCCTCCACAATCGTACAAATTGGTTTGCGTAGGACGTCGTTCCTGTAATAAATTTCTTCCAACATCTTATTTGGATAGTGAGAAGAATGTGAGAAAACCGTAACTGTGTAGCTACGGTGCAGTAGCGACGATTGTAGTATCCCAGAACTAAACAAACACTTGTCACATAGATCATTATTGCGTATCGTTAACCTCCAGTGTGGTTCTGACTTCACAAAACATATCAATAAATAAATTCAGACTCAATTCATCAGCCCTGTGATCTAAGCAATGTATTTTCAATGTGCAATATTACTGATCAGGTTTGACACATGTAGGCTCAGAGTTATGCAGTTTTATTCAGGAACTTTTCGGCAGGATATCATTCATCCTGCCATACGGGAGGTGCAAGAACCCCCTCTTACTATGTGATCAATTTGTGAACCAATGAATGAGAAGTTTAGTCAGGCTCAAGTTTCTAATCAGATTATCAATAATACAACAATACAAACAAAATCTAAACGACCCTCATTAACATCCCATAATATACAGCTCACAAAAATGAGGGGATACTTCAAAATGAAATCTCCCATAGCAAAATATCCCCTAGGTTTTGTGAGAAGTGTGTGTATATCTGTTCAGTCCTATATAATGAAAATATATAATGAAAAGTTTTCATTTAAAACGCAATGCTAGGATGCAACAAAGAGCCGTTCGGTACATTTTTCGAGTCACTTAATGCGACCAACTACTAATGGCGATCTAATAAATATTCCGATGTGACGGACAGCTTACCATGCTGTGGGTGAAACCGCAAACCTTGTAGATGTATTTTAAGGAGAGTCGTCATACACCGCTGACAGCAAGGGGCCCAAGTGGCAAATCCTATGACCACATTTAATCACAAGGTATACAATTAACCCCGGTGTTACCAAAAAGCCATTAGTTTCTACAGCAGGGGGTTAATCAACCTCCTTCCTTATTAAGTAAACAAAAATATGCAGAATATCTACCATTCGTCTATTAACTGAATAATATGCAGGGTCAAGGAAAAATCTTGACTCCTCTGCTCTAAACAAAGAGTGCTATTTAGATTAGATTTGATATACCATTTAGCAATGGTATAATGAGCATATTTTACCATTTGTTTCTCAGCCATTTTATTACAAACTTATTAAACTTAAAAACAGCTTCTATAGACTGCAGTGGCAAGTAGTTAGTATGATCTCCACTTAAAAAATGATCCCCCTACAATCTGAAAAAGCTTAATTAGGAATGTTTTTTTGGAAAGGAAACACCCTTTAAAAGCCATTTTCAAATCATTTTTTTTTCATAAGGGGAACATGGCTAAGCTATGATAAAGTTCAGAAAGATTGGAATGGAGATCAGAAAAGAGTATTATGGAGTGACAAAACCAAGTCCCAATCAACAATATGTCATAAATGTGCTCATTACACCATTACTAAAGCAACAACTCTAATGGTGGCCTTTGGCACAGTCCTGTACATTCAGAATAGGTGATAAGAGAGGCAAACAAATTTAAAATCAGATAACCAATACTTGTTTGAAAAGCAACAATAAAAACAGCAGATAAGTAATGACAACTCTTAAGTGAATAATGGCTCTATATCATTTAGCAGTTATGATATGGGTCTGAGGAATCATCTCATGGAGGATTGTACTAAGTATAAGTGGAACTATGTCAATGTTGGAATCTCAAAGAGCAGTCATGCTTCAACACGTCACAATTGTTCTTGTCACTCCATTATGACATGTTTGGTTTGACTAAAACTCCTATTTTACACAGGACCATGGTTTATCTGCTTCTAATCTGATCTGATGACGTGTGTAACTGACAGTTCATTTAAATTCCTGTATTACCCAACTGCAATCCTAAGTATTTTGAATGTGACCATTCAGTTACAAAGCTGTCCCATTTATCGTATTTTAGGTGTAAAAATTCAAATATAGTCTGGATTAAGGCATGAAAAGACCAAATTTTTTTGCTGGAGGGAATTTGAAAATTCTGAACATGTAACAAAAAAAATGTAACAGATATACTGGGCGTCTTGCAACAAAGTTTGAATGCTACTGCGCTTAAACATTTAATTAAAACATGATGGTTTGTTGTGACTGCCACACTAGTATTTGCCATAACCTTCATACATGGGTATAAACAAGCAGACCTGTCAGGAGCATGAAGGTTATCACAAATCAACATTGAATGAACATTGCTTTCATTTGGGCTTAGGGAGATGGAAAGCATCTGCAGGTGTTACTCAAGACTGAAGAGTGACGTTTTGTACTGTACATTTCCAACCCATGAGCCACTTTATCTACATCATGACCCACCAAAAATAAATTATAGGAGAGTGTTTTCCCCTGCAGATGCCCACCTCCGTCAGCTGTGCTGACATTCATGGCCATCGAAACCATACACATGGATGTGGCCATTTAAGAAACTGCTTCGCTATCGTTCTGGGAAACCTAAACAGTGGCCCCAATAGGCAAGAGGCAACTGATACAGATTTATTTTTGTGAATAACCTTATCAGAATTCAGTTTTGGTATGTTTATTAGAATGGCTAACAATGCCCACATACAGTACTGTGCAAAAGTCTTAGGTCTAGATTAAATTAGATTAGATAAACTATACTATACACTATACACTATGTTTTAGGAATGGTGTAAAGTGTATAATGTATATACAGTTATTTCTCAATAGCTTTATTACAATACAGCCAGAAAATATAGGTAATTTCTATGCAGTATTAAAAAACGAAAATATATCTTAAAAATAGCTTATATATGACATTGTGCTAAGTATTTAGTGTGACCTACCCTTATATTTGAGCAATAGCTGCATGTGGCAGCTGCATCAGTTCCACCCCTCTACAATATGAAGAAGCTTAATCAGGGAAGGACTTTTTTTCGAATGGTAGCAGCCAGGAAACCACTATTTCAGAAGGTGAACAGGGTGGAATGCAGATCAGTGGAAAAGAGTATTTTAAGATTAAAAATGATTTGCTCCAGTCACTGACAAAATATTTTATGTGGTCGTTACACCAATGGTAAAACAACATTTCTAATGGTTGCCTAAGACATTTACATAGTATGGTAGATCAATTGCTGAATCATCCTTGGCCTATAAAAAAGCCGGATACTTGTCCATTTAAAAACTAGTCTGCTCTGCCGTGATGTAGTACCAAAATATGTACTTCCTTTTTTGGTTGATATTAAGTTTGACAATTTGTATGTAACCACAGCAGCCTTCTAAAAAGAAAAAAATCAAGACGTCCCATAAATGTTTGGCAAAGAGACCTTCTCCACATCTCTTTTTCAGACATTTTTGCACTCACTGAATGCATTTTTCGGATAGCTGTAACAGACCACATTTGCGAACTCGGCACATCAAACTGCAGAAATAAACAGCACATACTCATTTGATCATATCATATAAGCATCTGTCTACTGACCCAGCACTATTAGCTCACTTGTGGTTGGTGAGTCATAGACATTGTTTATACAGCATGAATAATACTGTATCCAAAAATAAAACCAATCAGCAAATGTGGCACAGTAAACCATTAATATCAGCAGCGTGATATTGAATCTTCTCACCTGAACACCTGGACACTGTATTCAAGCCCTGAACTATGAGACTGACAACTAGTACAGTTTTAGACAACTAAACCAATAATTTTAAGTCACAACATCCCACAATTTTTATATATTTATTTATATATTCAGCTCATTACATTAAAAAAAACAAGGACTCTTTCGATTGGATTACTAACTAAATCAGATTTTCTGCAGTTCCTGTATCAGATTATTAAGTACATGTAAACACACTCAATGTAAGACAAATTAAACTTCTTTGATGTGTAATGTCAGAGCACATGACTGCACCTTGTCGCTCTTTTCTCCCACTAGGTGAAAGTGTGGTTTCAGAACAGACGGATGAAGTGGAAGAGAGTGAAAGGCGGACAACAGGGAGCGGTGGCTAGAGAGAAGGAATTGGTGCATGTGAAAAAGGGAACCTTGTTGCCTTCGGAGTTTTCAGGCATCATTGGACTCCACCACAGAGCAGACTCCTTGATTAATGAGGACAGCCATGATAGCGACCAGAGTTCTGAGCATGCTCAGTTATGATATGGACACGCATCATAGATGGGGATCTGGGGAACCTTTGTGCCCCAGTGCCAACGGTGATCAGGGTTGTTACTGTATTTATGGAAGCCGTGACCTTTGATCCATTAGGCTGCTTTACAATTGACACCAGGAAGATCAGGGACATTTCTGGAACTGCCCGTGTGAGGTTCAGTGGGAGCTGATAACTGAGTGACGTTGCACAAATCATAAGCACGTGTACAAAGGACTGTTGTGTTGCAACAGGCTTATGGTTAAATAGAACGTGTGCATGTTTTTTTATGGCAAGATGGAGCAATATACGTCTGAACATTGAACAGTAAACGCCTGTCCAATCGGTTGGCATAGATTAATGGTTAAACTGTTTACAGCCAGAATATTGAAAGACTTGGGAAGTATACATACTAAAATATCATATGAATGATGGAAGGGGAAGTCTGGGTGCCATAATACCATAGGTTAAGGCATTGACCCAAGACCTCCACCCTTCTCTTGGTTGTTTTTTTTTTCTTGCAAGACTCCCTTTAACTCACAGCCTTGGCTCCTCCATTTATAAAACCCTGCTTTTAGTGCAAATGGACTTCACTGATTTGTGAGTTCAACAGAGAAAGAGAGAGTAGTTTACCTCGTACGATCTAGTCCATTGGGAAATACAGGTGCTAGACAGAAGCAAATAATAATAAAAGGCTGCTAATTTAGCTAGTGCATTGCCACTGAGTCTTTTATACAAATATTGTATTTAAAACAGGAATGCAAACAAGACAAATTTTCAAAAGGTTTTCTTCAGATAAATAGGTAAATTACCGCAAAACACACTTCAGGTATGTGCTGTTAAACATACGTCATATCAACGTCCGTTTGCTTTATCTTTCTTATATCTGTCTAAATATCTTATTTATTCTATATCTAAATGGTAAACAACTAGTATGAGTGAACCCTTGTGACACCTGCTGACAGAAAAGAGAATTGCAGTTTTGAAGGTAGAAACTGATCCATCCTTTCATTTCCTTATCATGTCCTGTTTCACAGAACGTAATGTGGATGTTAAACTGCACACCTGCATATGACCAAAAGTGCTCAGACCTTTCTAAATAGGCGTCTTTCTCAGACATATTCACTGCTTACAAGTTCATAATATAGAGTTCATAATACCATGTTCCAGTATGAAGTGTTGAATCTCCCTTTACAAACAGTCCTAGAAGAATGGGTTGTACTGACACTTAAAAAAATTTATTCAATTTAAATTTATTTACGTAGCGCTTTTTACAATGGAGCATTGTCTCAAAGCAGCTGTACAATCTTATATTGTCCAGTAAAATTGTGTACTAAAAATAAATACTTATACTAATGTTTTAGATTAAACACACTACCCTTGTATCAGCCTTTTCTGTCAGCCATGTGTCCTGACTGCAAGAACAAGAAATGTATGGAGCCCAATATTTGTCAGTGTCCTGAAAGTTACAGTTGCTTAAATTATGAGAAGGGTAAACTCACAAACTTTTAGTTTGGTAGCATAGCTCTGAATAAAATTAAATAAAATTACAGTGTTCACATAAACATCAAGAGTTATTTTGATTATTCAGGTAGCTCTTGATTAATCAATCTACACGAATATCCGTCCTGTTACTGGAAACAGTGTGATTTTTTCAGTGTCTGATACTCTGATACAATATATCTGCACAGCTCCCCTCTATCAATGCAATAGTACAATCATATGAACCCATGTAAGCAGTTTTACTACAAGCAGTCATGATGTCTCCTGGCTGACTGTTCTAGGGTTGAAGGTTCCTCAATATCAGGTTACGGCAGTGCACATAACCCTTGTGATCAGATTACTACAGACTATGCTGTGCATTTAATCTCACACTCATACCGTTGAATACTAACACATCTGAACATTTAATTGCTAAATATACAAAGTGGAAATGCCAGTCTATAACACTAGCCCACCATGACGGAGACCCGGGTCTAATTCCCAGTGGTGCCTTCTGACAGGGTCAGGGATCACACACAGGTCTAATTGGCCATGCAGGAAGACCATTCTTCTAGCAATGTAACAGACTGGTGTCCCATTCAGGGCATATGTACATCCCTACCCTGTTTTTCTCTGGGAGAGGCTCCCAAAGGACCATAGCAGAGCAGTAATTATTTGGGTGGTAGATCATTCTCAGCACTGCAATAACTGCAGAGACAGCAAAGATTTTAAAGACACTAATGTAATATCTGGCCTGAGAATAGTTCACCAAAAATATCCAGCCAGTAGCATCCCGTGAGCACTGATGAAGGACCAGAGAATGGCTAAGGCAAACTGTGTAGCAACAGATGAATGACTGCATCCCAAATCTACAGGGCAGAGCAATATGGTAGATGCATTTGACAGAGAAAATAATGATTGGGCACAGTGTTTAAAAACTCCAATCCACTCATACTAGCGCTACCTACACTAATGTACCACCTAGATGTCAGAAAGATCCAAATATTACCTGATCTCTGGTGGTCCTGTTTGGGTCCAGGTCAATGTGGAACGTGGTCAAATAAAAAGTATGTAGAAAAGTATGTAGAGATGGACTACAGTCTGTAATTGTAGAACTACAAGTGCAACTATATGGTAAGTGAAGCTGATAAAATGCACCGTGATGTTGAAACAAAGTGGCTGTTTTAATTTGTTTTAAACAAGGTGGTTGTTTTAATGTTATGGCTGAACGGTGTACTGCGGTATATGAATTTTTAATATACACGTGTACAGCACGACCCCATTCGAATGCATTACTGTTGACATTGTTGATTTTTGTAACTTAACTTGGTCAGAACGTTAAACATTCCACAAATGTTATTTTGTGTGGTAAAGTGGTCTGTCCTGTGGGTTGCACTGCTAAACTTCAGTTCACTGGTTTCTACTGTATGTTCTGAAATGTACTCAAAATTAGAATTGAATTCAACTTGAATGAAAACGTTGAAATTGTCTGTATATATATCATTGTATAATTATCATTTTCTTACCACCCATCAGACATGTGCTACTTTCCTCGTAAATAAAAACGTTGCTCTTATTTCTGTACATCTGTATAGTGTCGCCCCAAAGCTGTGTAAAACACGATCAGCGCTAAAGATCTTGGACGTGAGCTTTAGGTCTTGTTGCAAATGCACTTTGACTGATCCTGTCTGTCTCTCATCATGGCTAATGTATGCCAGGGGACGAAGAGTGCGGCTAACATGAATAAATCATTGAGGAAGGAGCAGACACATGCTAAGTCTTACGCCTTCTCTAGGCAGGGTCACGACTTTTGTGGGGGCCTAGAGAAGAGTGTACAAATGGCTCGGTTTCTATTACAAATGCATGTTTGCCATAAGATAAGATAGCATTCATTGAGCCCCGATGGGAAATTAGTGGTTAATATTGTAATAATATTGTTTTTTCACCACAGTGTGATCGTACGTCCTAATTGGTGAAGTAACAGGAACCACTGGAACATGTGTGGTTACTTTCAATTAGGTGATGGGAGAGAAATAAACAGCATAGGCCAGGTGGGAAGGATGTATTGCTTAAATGCAAACAGTGGAGACTAAAACTAAAGGGTACATGATGACATGAAGTCCCTTTATAGTCATTTGGGTTTGTTTAATTTTGAGGCAGCTTTATGTGAACAGTAAAAAGAAGCCAAGATAAACTCAACCCACTGAATGCTTCACTGAAATGTGGCCATATTGAATATCACAAACTATGCACACAAGTCTCTAGACTATACGCTTACTGGCCACTTTATTAGGTACACCCTTTTGTTTCTACACTCCTTGCCCATTTGATCTGTTCCATTTACCATATAGATGTACTTTGTAGTTCTAAAGACTATAGTTCATCTGTTTCACTACATACTTTGGTATTCCACTTTCCTATTGCTCAGGGCCCATAGAGATCATCAGGTACCATTTGGGTGGTGTGGTGGTGTGTGTAAATGTTTTGCTGGTATAACTGGATCAGAGACAGCAGTGATGCTGGAGTTACTTGTCCTGTAAAGTGGGTATTTACCTATGAACTGTTTAGAACAATGTAAAGGGAACTAACAATATATGTAGAGAAACAGATGGACTGATCTGTAATTGTAGAACTACATTTACAATAGCTACAATAGGTATCATGTAAAAATGGTAAGTGGAACTAATAAAATTGACAGTAAGTGTAAAAACAAAGGAACTGGACCTGATAAAAATCAACCAGGAGTGTACGTAAATCAGTTAGCTTATAGATTATGGCCCCACTGATGTATAGGTAGAAGACACATGTGACACATGAAGGGTTGAACCTACGGTTTCCCAGCATAATGTTACCCAGGGCATCACACTCCTGCCACTGACCTCTGATATTCAGTCTGCATCCTAGTGCTACAATTTCCCAAAGTAAACAGCACACACATACCCAGACATCCACGTAATGTAAAAGAAAATATGACTCATCGGACCAGACAACCTCCTTTCAGTTCCAACACTAGCAAGTTAACTTTTTGCTCTTTTGGTGGTGGATTAAAGTTGGCATGGATACGCTGGCAGCTCCGCTCACCAGTCTGTTTTGTTACACATTCCTTTTGTAACCATCATTAAATATTACTGTGCTGTGTGCCATGGTAGCCCTTAGATCAGTGTAGACGAAACAGTAGTGCCCAAGCTGCCATCAAACCTCATTTGGCCTTGGACACTCTACACGCTCTTGCAGGTTTATCGTTTGTCCCCCTCAGAGCACTGTCAGTAGGCACTCAGCACTGAGTCGCCAAGAAGCCTTACTATTTGTTAGATGCTTCAGAACAGTCATTTGGCTGTACTGGTTTGTCCCCTAGGTCTTTACAGCTGCTCAATATGTCAAGCCTTACCATATGATATATCCCAGACCTTGACATGCTCATTTGGATTGAGATCATCTTTTTTGTCTTATCACTCTAGTATAATCATTTTAGACTATTATACCTTGAATGCATGCATTATTGTTATTTTTGTTGAATTATTCCACTTATCTTTGTAAGAAATGCCAGTTAACAGCTGTTTTTTTTTTCTTACCCCCATTTCCTCAGTCTTAAGCAACAGTCAGAACAAGGCTGACACGTAACCATGTGCTATAAATCATACCATGTATCTAGAGACACAGATAGCTAACAGTGTTAATACAGGTTATTGCAGGTTATAGTGACAGCGTTTGTGGCTCCAATGTGCAAGATAAACATCTACTGGTAATTTCTTGAAATATAATTATGATCAGGTTTTGACCTGGTCACCTGGTCACAAAGAGCGTTATCCAAAACTTCCAAACTTATCATTCACAATATTGATCAATGACAAATATAAGAATTTTAGAACACAGTCGTAAATGTTTCATTAAAAAAGAAAATGGATATGGTGTTATTTTGTGCTTGTCATCAGTTTTACGAATTTACCACCAAAACAAAAGTACTGAAATATCCCCTAATGTTTGTGAGTAGTGTATTAAAACATTTTATTTACTTTAATATTTACAGTTTTTTACTACCAGAAAAAAACAGTTAAACCAGTCATCATAATGTCTGCAATGTATATATCATTATGCTTTTAATAGTATGTCATATACTTAAAAAATTCAACAAAATCCATTTTGAATATCCTAAACATCTACTTGCTAATGATTCATTAAAATGACTGTGTTTTCTTTATTTAAGAGTTTCCCTACACGTTGTTGGTCTAATCTGCTTCTTCCTTTTGCCAAACAACGTGATGTTGTAATTAGGATTTTTTTAACATACTCTCAAACTGCATATATAACAGTGATGAACTGATGAAGTTTTTTTTTACTGCACTTTGTAGACGTAAATTTAGAGACAGTAGCTCATAGGTTGCTGCACAGTTTGTGTTAGTCATGATCTAATCCTTCATCGGTGCTCACAGGATGCTCCCTACAGGATGCTGATTACACAAAGCTTGAGGATGGACTTCTTTGGTTGTTGGACCATTTTATTCAGTCCAGTAGTAACACTGAGGTATTTAAAATCTCCTATCCACTCATACCTGCACAACAGACGAGCACACCAGCACCATGTTAGTCTCACTGCAGTGCTGAGTATGATCCACCACCCAAATGACACTGGATTTGTGAGGATTACATAATAAAGTAAACAGTGTATGTAGTGCAAGTTGTAGAATAGCTGCAATAATAAAAGTTTTATTAAACAGAAAGTTTGCTCTCACATGCGACATTGGCGTGAAAGACCTGAATACTGGGCAACATTTAACTTGTGTTGCACTCCTTTTAAGAACAAGAATGAACAAGTCTCACCATTTGGGATCAGCTGTGAATTAGTTTTTACTTAAGAATTACTTCTATATGTGGAAAGCTGATGCGACAGCATTACCCTGGAAAAATGTACTATGAGATTATATAGTAAAACTGTACATTTCTTGATAGTTTTAATGTGAACTTTCGCAGTTTGACCATAAAGTTTAGAGTTCTAGTATAGATCTTTGATTGTAAGTTGGCCACTTACATTTAAGACATTTAGCAGATGCCCTTATTTAGAGCGACTTTTACAATTCAAGCAATTATGGGTTAAGGGCCTTGTTTAAGGACCCAACAGTGGCAAAGGTGGGATTTGAACCCTGGACCATAGGCACCTTAAACCTTAAACACTAGGCTACCTCAGGTCACACTTCATGGTTCTGTTGTCAAATTTCATAATACAGTTGTAAGCCTGGTTGACTATGAAGCGCCCATAAACTATTTCACAGTTCTACTATGAAATTTGGTGGTTATTTGGCCAATTCATGGTTCTAGTATTGTTTCCTGGGTAGTTATCATTGCACAGCTAATGGCGGTAGACCTCAGTATAAAGTTGTCTTTCACAAAGTATTTTGTTTTGTAGAATAAAATCAGCGGGTATTGACGTTTTTCAGTGACTAATATTAAAATGGTTGAGTCAAACTTTTACAATCACTGTAACGCGTTCATCCATAAATAATGCTGTTTCTAATGCAGAATATGGCTACACGTTATTTGATTGTAATTTGATGAACACGCTGCATATACCTTTAATACAGTAATTAGAGTTAAAGTGCAGAATGTAGCCCAGCCCATTTTTGTAGAACAGGGAACTCGGTACTGGGGACAAACGTTAACACTGTGTACCTGTGTCTTATCGGAAAGGTGCGCTACACTCTACAGAAGCAGGACTGGAAACCCGCTAAACACTGCACAATGGTTAGGGACAACCGCGTGTCCATGTTTGGAGAGGCACGCGCGCTCTTCTATCTCGTGTCTCCTAACGAAACGTCATTTTCAAACATAAATCAAGTACCGGATTATGTCCAGCAGGTAGGTTGGCTTTTAAACCGCAACACTGTGCAACACGATGTTGAAACTCCACCTTGTACTGCTGGCTTGCTTTAAAACACTTGAAAACAAGCGGACTGAGAAACGGCACTGGAGCGCGCACTCATTTGCATTGACTTCGAGCTGGGCTTCCAAAGCGAAGGCCCCGGGGTGCAGTTACAGAACCCTCTAACGGACTCGCACCATGTCCAGATAACACGCGCTCAGAGAATTCCGGGGTAGGTTCCGGACCTCCGCGACCCTGACCACTGTAAACGGGGTTGGGGTTTAAACGCGATACTTTTCTTATGCTCTGATCTGCGCTGTTATCAAGCTCACTTCCGTACTACATAATAGATGATAGTATGCTACAGTCGGTAAGGGCTGTCTATAAACGCATGCAATTATTCCTGCAATAAATAAACCCCTGAACTTCAAAGTTAAATAAGAAAGTGGTGATGTGATTGTATTCATTATTTGGTACAAATTCAGGATCTACGATAATATGAGATTTTGATGAGCAAAAATGGTTCGAGGATCTCCAGTTTGTCAATAAAGTATTGAAATATTACAAGCTATGTTAATCAAAGAAAGATTGAAAAGGATTAGCAGATTTCTGCCCCTACAGTGGATAATAAACTTAATTGATCCTGAAGAAAGACTAAATTGAAGATCCATAAAAAGGTCCCATGTGTTACATTTACTGCATTTACCAGACACCCTTATCCAGAGTGACTTACAACTTGTACAGTCTTACAATTCAAACAATCATGGGTTAAGGACCTTACTCAGAGACCCAACTGTGGCAGCTTGGCAGAGATGAGATTTGAACCCTGGACGTGCTGATCTTTAGTCCAGTGGCTTACCCACTAGGCCACCACAATCCAGCTGGTTCATCACAAACTGGAAATGTGTATTGTGACCAGATGAAGCAGTAATCCTTTAAGAAAAAAGTTAACTTTTTGGGGAGAAATGGATGAAAAGGATCATCCAGACGATTAGTTGTGTCAGTGCACTTGGCACAGGAAACTTATACCTCTGTGATGGCAGCACTAATGCCGAAAACTACATTGACATTGACATTGACATACATAGAACAATATAAGCTGCTAACAGAAGGATATCTTCTCCAGAGATGTCCATGCACTTCAAGGCAAAACAAGGCAAATTAGAAAAAGATAACTGAAATACTGAATGTCATTCCCTTCCAAACTTTCTTCAAAAAGTCTGTTAGTTTCTTTATTTTTATATTTGTTTTTTTTTACCATACTATTTTACTTTTACATACTTTTCCTGTTTAGGGTTTGTATATTGAATAGAATATTTAAAAAGCTTGATATTAACATGTATGCCAAAGGTGTTCAGGTGTTCAAAATTTATATTTTAACATTTCAACACCCACAGTTACTAAGAACTAATCTACATCTGATTCATGATTCTGTGATAAACAACAGTAATATTTCATTGAAACGATCAGTAATTTCAAGACATGATGAAACACCTTGGCACCAAGCCATCCTCCAAAAGCTCTTGTCTCACCGTGTGTTCAGATGCACTCACACCTGCCCGCTGCCATTCCTGAGCTCTGCACTGGTGGTGACCTGGTCTTGTAGCTGCATCTTCTTTATGAGACGGTCCTGACGCTTGCTTGACTTTCTTGGGAGCCTTCTTCACTGCAATTGAATCACTCTCCTTTAAGTTCTTGGTTATTTGATAAATAGTTGATTGGGGTGCTAATTGCTTGTAAAACCCTTTTGATGCAATGATGACTGCACGTGTTTTTGGAGGTAACCATGGTTAACAGAAGAAAACTTAAAAGCACCACTACACTTTTAAAGCAGCCAGTCTGCTCTTCTAATCAGCATGACAGAGTGATATCAGCTGTCTTGTCCTCATTAACCTTTTCTCCTGAGCTAATGAGACCATCACTGGAATGATCTTGCTGAAATACAGTGCCTGTAATGCAGTAATTCTTGGGATATGGTCATTTTCATGGCAGGAAATAACTAATTGCAGTTTATCGGATCACTCTTCAAAATCTAGAATTAATACAAATAGTCAATGTAAAAACCGATGCAGTAAAGTTTGTGAAAACCAAAATTGGTGACGTTCTTAAAAAGTTTGGCCACAACCGTGGGTACATATGCAGGCTAATATCGATGTAAGAAATTAAAACTATTTACTATTTACATTAAAGCTATGTAAATTACACCTAAACTACAGTCCGCTTCCAGAATACTCGTTTACATGATCCTCTTAGAGGCTGATTCTTTATTCATAATAACAACTGCAAGGACTAATGAGCTAAGCTACAGGTATACGAAGTCTCATTCACCTTTATACAAAATGTATTTCTCATTTGTAGTAGGATTATCATGTGTGCTTTTATTATTAATTATATCATTCATTCATGAATCCGTATCACATATCTTTTGTGGTTTTACTGTAACCATGATTATTATTATTAGCATTTTGTTAAATAACTATTGTACACAGTGTGGCGTGGTAGTCTTCATACACTAGCTCACGACCACAGGGACATTTTGTGTTTCCTTGGATTCCTTCTAACTGGGTCAAGAGTCACATGCAGACATGATTGGCTGTGCCTGAGGGTGATATGCGGGATAGGTGAGCCAAAGAAACAAAATATTCACACAAACAGAGACCACAGAAATCAACTTTGATCCTGTTACAACATGTGCTCTGTGACGTATTAGAAGGTAGGGGAACAGTCTGTTCTCATGATTGACACAGTGGATGTAGAAAATGTAAAAAGTAAAGACCTGAGCCACTTTGATAAGGGACAGATTATTTCGTACAGATGACTGAGTCAGATAACGAACAACAAGGCTTTTGAGGTGCTCGAAGTCATCAAGAAGTTTTCATCATGTTACAATAAACAATTATTCACACTTTTACAGAATAAACTAACTGTAAACAAGTTCATACACCACATTCATTAATACAATCAGTGTTTTTACACAGTCTGTGCTGTCTGCTTTCAGCACAGGAACATGTGTATGAGAAATGGTCTGTGTAGACAGAACCACGTGTGATCAGAAAACAAGTACAAGTGGTTCTGACCATCTGAGTAACAAAAGAACGTTTGATGATCTGTGATGTCACTCAGAACGTCATCAATTTCCAGATCGCACCAAAGCAGTGCTGACTTTGTACCATCAACACAACCATTAGTGCTGTTTTGTTTCTATACAAAGGCTGCTCAAATGAAAAGAAACACTTGTTTTCTGATGATATCGAATCCCGATTTAACTAAAATGCTTTACAAATCAGAAAAATTTGGGACGATATGGGAAGACGTTTTGTAGAGAGGATACCAAGCGATTTAGTCTAGATTATATGTAAGATTTAGATTTAAGGTCTATCAATACATTTTCTGTTGGGGACATTTGCTAACGTGTCAGCCATGTGTTGGTAATGTGTGCAGCATGTGGTTTTACATTTTTCTTAAGCATTTCTATCATTGTTTTTTTTACACATTTGCTGACAACCTGGAGATCCACTGCCCATCTTTGCAAAGACGGCCGTATTTTGTGGATACTGCATTTATATTAAATCATGATTACAATCAACCGTTGCCATCACCTGTTTGAAATCACATTATTAATTGTATTTTTACCTCATTGCAAACCCAAACTGTACAACACATTTTATGAAATGCAGGACTTGTAAACAAATGAAACGATGTTTACCTGATGATAAATGTAAAATAAAAGTAAAATAAAAAGTAAAATTTAAGTAACAATGATTTTTTTCATTTTGCTTTTTCCATAGTTTCCAAACTTTTTAATGTTAATGTTTTTTTTCAGGTAATGGGTGTACCTGAAGAGGTTTCAGTGACCTTCAGTTGTGGTTGTTGACAAAATAGTGACAATGGACAATTTTGGGTGGCTTGGTAGTACCAGTGTTTTCGACATCACAAATCTGTTCTGTGTTAATTATGTGTGTTTTCTTAATTATCATGTGGGTTTTCTCTGAGCATTCAGCTTGTATGTTCTTAAAAAATTGGTTAGTTGAAGTTAAAGTAAACGAATAGACAATTTTGGTGTCAAGACTAGTGTTTTATTCTTTAGATTCATTTGCATATTAGTACAAGGGAAATGCGTCAAACTGTTAAACCGTTGTATGTTTTTTGAAACACAAGTGAGAGCAGTTTATGGATGTGTGAGTGGGACTAATAGGAATTCATAGATCAAATGCAAGGGTAGTTGACTCGTGGTTTTGCTACCTTTAGTTTTAAGGCTATTTGTCATGTTTGAGATTTAACTTCCCCCAGCCTGTGAGCTTCCATAATTTACAGGTGTTTGGATTAAGTCACTTGGGTATCATGCTGTGTACTTTATGGTAAGTACACTTGCTGAAATCCATAAAGAAGTGGATTGTACTCCATCAGAAGGGTGTTCAGACCTTCAGGACATTGCAGAGTTACTGTTTTCCATATGTGTGTATGTGTGCTATAGATGAAGTACCCTTAACTCATGCTTTTTCCCACCCTTTATTTCAAGTCTCATTTACACATAATGTGGCAGATTTGTCTGACTCTCCCATCATCGCCAGTATAGGCTCACGCGGGTCGTTGTTTATGGCTAAACCAACAGTGTGTTAAAATCACAATTATAGGAGTTTTTATGTAGCGTGATAAAGTAGGTTATAGGAGTAATATAGGACAGTTAACAGGCTTAAATAGGTTATTTAGCCGCATGAGGTCACTGTGGTAGATAATTCAACGACCTGCCAAAACTTAACTACTTTCTAAACCAGTATTCAATAAGCTTATTTGTAGTGTGTGGAGAGACGAGACTAAAGCCCTAATTGTACTTTTGCTTGAGAACTGAACTTCCCACTATTGTGCCCCTCATCAAAAGTGAAAGTGGGTGGCTCAGCACAGAGAACCAACACTGTACCTGAACCGCTCAGGCTCGCATGCAAAATAGGGGCCAGTTCTGTGTGGAGTTTGGCAGACACCAGATGTGCCACACATTACGTCATGCTAATGCTATCCTCAGAACTACTCAATCCTGTTTAATTTAGTTTGGTTGCTGCTGGAAAACTGAGTATTTAAACTACAAAAAAAAACAAATATTATGAAGCACCAGAGCTTCTAAAGCTTCTAGAGCTTCAAGCTATGGCACATACAATGGCCAATCTAGGTATTTGCCACTTAACAATTGCATGAAGTTTGAATCTCTTTGCCTTTTTAAATTTGTTGTTCTGAACATTTTTGGACTTGTTCCTCCACAGCTTATTTTTGCTATGTATGTATTGCATACAGCACATGTTGAAGATAAGGATGCGTCTGAAATAAATTCCTGTTTTCTCTTTAGTCTCCCTACTTGCTACTTATTATTGTACTATTTATAAAGGGAGACTTTTTAGTTGGCTAAGTAGCACTCGAAACACACCTTAAATCAACACTTCGAGTTATAGGGTGAAGAGTATATACAGGTAACCTTTTACAGGTTGTGACACATAAGTAGCATGAGTTATACTTACACTAAAAAGTAGGGGTGCTCATGATTCGATTCGATTCACGATAATGTGTTCATGATTTTCTCACTATTACTGAGTATACATTTGACAAAAGACATACCTTTTTATTCCTGTATTGTAAACAATGAACACAATGCACATTTTCTTTTACAAGTTTAACAGTCAAGCTCAAGTCCATTGCAATTAAAGTAAATTACTAGTAACATGTAACAAAAATGTAAACAAACAGACAGACTTGTAAGCAAAATGCCCTAAAACATTCATTTTCATTGTTGTAGAATATCAAACTTTTCTTGTATGAAGACAACTTTAGTTGACTGCAAGAAATGAGGTTTCTCTCTGAAAATAAGATAAGCCTTGGGATGTGTGAACAGTCTTTAGTCCAAATGTAAGCTAACAAGAAAGCTAACACACAAACAGTAAGGTTGTTACTCACAGACTAGTATAATTTATAAGACCACGGTTGTTCCAGCAGTGAACAGACGTTGATTGGATAGGCGTTTAATGGCTCATACCTGAAATTAATTCAAGCATGTTATCTCAAGAGATGCTGAAATTTAAAGATGTGGATGAGAATAAAAAGTATGACCACATTATATGCCTTTCATTCTTGTGGCCAGAAACAGTGTACAAATACAGAATGTTAATCATTATGACAGCATTGGACTTTACAGTACTAATACTGCAGAATCATTCAGTATTCAGTATCATTTCAAAACCAAAGCACCTCCACGTGAGCTCCTGGAGTTGTTTGTTCACCCCTTTTTAACATGAGCCAAGCTATTTTAGTT
>JAUZST010070138.1:0-21941 GCA_034779995.1 Parotocinclus haroldoi | reverse complement strand
TATATATATTCAGATCTAATTCAAGTATCTGAATTAAAGTGTTTTTTTGTATTTCTTTGTATGTATCTGCTGTATCTTTCCATCTTTTATCTGTCTTTGTATGCTGGGCAAAGTATTATATTGTAGAAACTGCTGCTTTACTCACTCATTTATTTTAACATGGTTTGGTCCCACATTATCTAAATGAACACTTAGAACCTTATAATCCAGCTTGTCTACTTCATTCACAGAGTGCAGGACTTATTTCAGTACCTAGGGTTAAAAAGCCAGAGCAGGGGAAAAAGCTTTCTCATATTTCTTGTCTGTGTTACCTTCTGGTTTTCCTTTTTCTAGCTATGCTGCTATAGTAGTGCTGCACGAGTTTTATGCCATATATCGCATCAGTGATTGTTAATAGGCTTTGTAATTATGATTAATTAATAACTACATTTTCTATTTTCTCTCTGAGGTGATGTTTCGGTACCTGTTCTAGCCCTCCAAAGGACTTCCTGAAGAGGACTCGATATCCTCTAGTGACTCTGTGAATTGGACGTTTTTTACATTATTTTATCGAACTTTTATTATTTACTTGATCCTCCCAAGGTTTCTTTCTTATAACTTCTAGAGAGTTTTTCCTTGCTACTGTCACCCTCAATTTGGGATTGGCCTTTTCAGATAATATAATGTTGTAAAGCTACTTTGAGATTGTAAAAAGCCCTATATAAAGAAATATGACTTGATTTAAATGTATGAATGGTCCGTATACAGAGATGACTTACAATGTATTGATCAGTATTAAGGCAAAGATTTATTACTAATCTTCAGTATTATTAAAGCACTACTAAAAACAAACAGACCTACACCTTGCTTCCTCTATTAGGCATGATTAAGGGGTTTACTTACCCAATATCCACATCCGTGAAGAGAAATCTGTTGAATAATAAGAGTCAAGAGTCATACTGATAGTAAATCTAATTCACTATTAAATATTTGAATGTTATTGACACATTGCATTGATAATGTATGTTCGGTTTCTTATTTTATCTATCTTGCATGGATGTTTAATAGTGGGGCAGTGGTTAGTACTGACACACAGCTCTGAGGTCGCCAGTTTGATCCTGACCCTGGGTTCCACCTGTGTGGAGTTTGCATGTATTTTCTGTGTCTGTATGGGTTTGCTCCCACATTCCAAAAACCTATTTGTTAGCTTAATTAATTAAGTTAATTTATTGTGTGAATGTGTATATGAGTGTTTATGAGAGTATGCGATGGACCGACGCCCTTTCTACAGTTATTCTGGTGTCCAAAAACACCAGTGTCACCAGTTAGGCACTGGGTTTCCTGACTAAGATAAGTAAATGAATGAATGTTTCATATTAACACATTTGTTTTGCTACCTGTTCTACATGCCATGCTAAGGAGAGTTTTACTTTCTATTTATTTTCTATTTTTCATCAGTGTTATTCAACATAGATAATCTTTGTTTATCTCCTTATAACCACAGTTAGAAACATCATCCCGTCAGTGTTCGGAAGTTTCATATTTAAGCAAAAGTACAGCTACTGTTTTTTTTATTATTTCTTTCTAATACATTTTACTCTGGTAAAATTTGAACCCCTTGAGTAAAAGTACAATAATACTTGCATTAAAATGTGCTTAATAGATGCTATTAATTAGTACTGTTATGTAGGAACAGGAATTAAGGAATTTATACAATAAAACTTGAGAAAGCCTAATGGAGTAGTACTAGTTAAGCAGGTTAATCAAAATACCGAATTTAAAGAAATATTTAATTAATCACACATGCAATGAAGCCTCAATAAATGTAGACTACAATCATCTATGATTTTATTCATTTATAATTGTGGAATTCTGCTCTAACAACATGACTCATCACATATCAAAAGCCATCACAGAAGCACTGGTTCATTCTTAGAATGAGGAATTTAACAGTTTTTAACATGCACTGATGCTAGCATTAACTGTAAATTCTACTAAAGATAATTAATTCACAATTTGTATAATTATCCACACATGCAACATGATTTCTCTCGTTCTGCTCTTCTCGCTAAACAAGTGTGCTCATGTCAAGCGCTAAATGTTGCAAGTTAAACCTGTGATCAGTGCTATTACCGAAATGTGGTCCGCCCACATCATTCTTGTGCGACAGCTTGAGTAGACCATGCTTACAGACCTGCTTACAGTGCAAGGTCTAACAGCAAAGGTTATAGTCTCTTTAGCAAAACAAGTGTGTATAAAGGCTAACTCAACCACTGATCTTTAGCTTTTCTGAAAAGCATACCAAACTAAAAATGCTTTTGTGTTGATTGTGTCTGGTGACAGACAAAGCATTATCTCTTTTTTTATTTGCACAAATTAAAAGTAAGAATATATAACAGCTGGGAGGATTGGGCAGGCTTAAGCAAAATAAGGTAGGCAGTATGATAACAGAGGGCCCTTTATCATAAAAACAAACAAGGACAAAGACAAAGGACAGTACACACTTAACAAGGACAGGGATCATGAGACTCAGCACACCTCATTGGACTTGTCATGGGACCAGGTAAAGGGTGTCCCCACATTATAGATGTTAACTCAACACTGCCAGAACCTGGAAGCTATGCAGTGACTACACTCTGATATTTGAAGATGTATGAAGCAACATTGAAGTCAAACCCTGGGCAAGCATTATCCTGCTGAAAAATGCCAGTTAGAAGCCCTGCCTGCCCTGTTAGAAGCAACAAGTGGCCACAGAATGTCCTGCACATACCATTGATTTGTTAGCGTCCGTCACATTACTACTTGGGTGACCTAATGTTAAATGCAATGGCTTCCCAGATCTTCACACCAGCAGTTGAGGCAGTGTGTTTTTCCACAGCAAAAGGCAGGATTGTTGTGCCTATCCTGAGGTTTCTTGTTCACAACACCTTTACCCCATTAGTTGTTTGGGCCACAACACCATCACAATGGTGGTGTAATGGTGAATGGCTGCCAATGGCAGAACAAGCAATAGGTGCTGTGTCAAACAAATTTTCTTATGCTAAGCACCTGGAAATATCTGGGCAGAGCCAGGAGAGTGTGGTGAAGGTGCCCTCTTTGTCTGGATGCTCATGCTTTGCATTATTGTGGAAGTAAGTAAAATTCGGCATGTGCAGAAAAAAGCTGTCTGATTAGTATGTAACTTGAATATGACATTTGTATAGATAATCTGGTTTGATATTAAGGATGACAATTTGAACGCTAAGCAAACCATGAATGCCTAACCGAAAATGCAACGATGTATAATTGTCTGCTTTTGTCTGGACCAAGTGTGCCAAACTACAAGTATAAATGCACCCTATGGCTACAAAATTGTAACTTTTAAAATAATAGTTTGTGCATACTATATGGTCAACTCACCTGTCAGCTTTTGTCTTTGGGATGCACAAATGCCTAAAATAAATGCTATCTGTAATTAAAATGTATTTTTAATTATAGAGGAATTGCAGAATAATGTGATGTACAGTGTATGAGGTCTTTAACAGGCCAGTAGTCAATGCCCCTAATATTTAGTATTGGAGTATTGGAATAATAAATAGCAATTACATACAATAATAATATATTGTACATTGCTTGTTCATGCTGCTATGCAGCTTTCTTCTCATGTTCTAGGCAGTGCATCACTGAACAGCAATAACTGGATGTGCAAAACGAGGTTCCTCTAGACTCAGGAATTATGCATAAAGACTTTAATTTGCAACAAGTTGTGTATTATTTAGACACCCTCTTGCTGATTAAATAAAGCCACTCAAACAGCATAATCTATCTACGGCACGACAATTCATACTTTTCCGTGTGTGTTGAACAATAAGACAATGGAATCATTTCACTGAGAACACATGATGACTGACCAGAAAAAATAAAGGGACAGTTTATTCAAGCTGCTTTTATTCCAAGGGCCTGTTACTACTGGGTCAAACAGATTTGATTTTAATCTGAAAAACAGACTCTCTCTGTAACTGCAGACCACCAAGAACAATACTTATTGTCCAGGCAGCTGATGGTCACACAAAGCAATACACACCAGTTGGTGCTGCAAGTCTGAATAGATCCCATTGTGCTATGTTATAATACAAGGTGCTTTTCATGCTGTCACTCTACTGTAAGATAGGCCTGTTTCTGTTTCCTTGCACAAGCTTACAACATAGAAGGTTCACATTTTAGCCCAGTTCAGCCTGGATTAAGTTTAGGCTTGAGGGGTACACCAGGATCAGAGGGATAGTGAGCCAACCTTGAGATTTAATCTGGTTTAGAAATATCATAAATATAGTTGATTGTACAACCAGCTCAACTTTAAGCTTGCTTAACGTCTTCCAATCTTACCATGTACAGTACTGTACTCAAACCTTAGGTAATAAATTAAGGTCCGATTTTTAAATCTAAAATGCCACAGACAGTATAACTCATCTTTATTGGTCCCTGAAGTTTTATTAACTAATTTATATCTGTAAGTGTTTTAGAAAAAACTGTCATCCTAAACTGGCATAACAAATACTGTATATATATATATATATATATATATATATACATCCAGTTGAGATACTGTTTTCTCTTGGTGCACAGAATAAGATTTTGATGTTAACAGCTTTCTGTTTGGAAATTGCTACTTGTGATTTGTGTGTAAAAAGCCACAAGGGAAACTTACATTCTAAGAGAAAGATCAGCATGCTACATCTGTTAACACTTCTACCCTCCTACCCTGCCTTTGAAATGAACACCACAGTCCAATAAGGCCTGCAAAACACCCAAGTAAAAGTAAGAGGGTTAATCTCCACCCACAAAAGTGCAACAGTCAAGAGGGACTGTCAGACCTACACAGCTCATGTGTTACCCCAATCCACACATTAAATAAACACAGAACACCTGATATGCACATCTGTATGAAACTATATACAAATAAAGCTAACATCATATGAGAACCAAATTAAATGTATAAAACAATCACTGATCATTTTATTAGGTACATCTCCTAGTTTCTACACTCACTGCCCTTTTTATCTCTCACACGTAACACATGCAGCAGATTCACTTTATAGTTCAGCACTCACAGACTCTTGTCCATCTGTTCTTCTATATACTTTGTTAATGTTAAGGGGATTTGAAATGTATGTCGAGAAACAGATGCTTTCCCCCTTATAAAAGTGTTTCTAAGTGTACATTCATTTCAGATACATTTACATATCCAGCATATATTTAGTGTGCAATGAATTGGATGCATACTTATTGCAGCTTCTTTGGTTTGGTATTAAGTAGCCTGTGACTTTCAAAGTTAAGGTTGGGTGGTGCAAACTTAACTTTATACTGGGCAGCAGCAGAATGAGTCAGTGTAGGTGGTGGAGGATGACATGGTAGAGTCGATGACAACAACACCAACGTTCACATCTACTTCTGTGTCTTGCCATTAAACACTAAACCTGTTTCAATTTCCTGCAATCAAGGATCATAACATAATCTTACAGAAGAGTGCATCATATTGATTAATTCAATCACAACTAAACCATCAGAAGACATTATGAAACCAAAGAAATGCAAATTATTGTCAATATTTCTGTTTTACAGTGCTTTCCCAAACCAGGTCTTAACCCACTCTCAATATTTTGGCTCTCTCCCAGCTTCCAGCTTCCAACACACCACTTGGTGCACGTTATAGTTTTGTATATAAATGCTGGGTGCTGAAAGGCAGCAAAATGATGTCTCTCTGTAGAGGATTGAAAAACACTGTATTAGTCTGAGCAGAGGTGTGTCCCAGTGTCTAGGCTGCAACCTGCATTTCTCAGTCACTACGTCAACAAAGAGAGATGAAAAGCGTTCCTACATTCCAAGAGCTTGAAAAATGCAGCTGCCTTGTACTTGTTGACCTTCAGTAAGTCAGTCATTTATGCACAGAACTGTTCTATTTAACTATTAGAAAATGTAGGCAGCATGTAGTAAGTTTAGTAGTAATAAGTAGTAGTAAGTACAAGTAGTATGTTTGCATTATCTGAATGTTTTAATAAAATGTAAGTTGATCAAATGGCAATTGGATTATTTAATGAGAAAATTGGAAACATTATTGATTTTGTCTTTTTTACCACAGTCCCCTCAGACTCAACAAACTGTTGGTGGAAGGTGGAAACCCCTTGGTGAGGCTGAACACAGAGATGAATGAGACAGAGTGCACCAGAACACAACCCAGACCCGAGATGCCACCAATGGGGAGTCAGTCATCAGACATACATATAGATAAACCTTACCTTACCATCATCAGGATACGAATCAGGGAGGTGTATCATTAGGAACCAGTCCTCTACCAGCCGAGCTACACTGGTTCCATTCTGCATCTGGAAAGTGCTTTGATTCCAATAAGTCAAATAATGAAATATATTACTGCTGAAAAGACTTTTGCTTAGTACGGTAGGAAACGTATTGCTGTCAGGACTGAAAACAAAGTAATTATGTTATATATAAATAAATGTGCTTCCCTTATTTAAGAAAATCATTAGCTGCCATTGTCAATTGTATATTTGACAACACACATTGTCTCGATATTTAATGATTAACTTGTTCCTGACAGAATATAAACTGTGCAGAAGCATTTCCTGATAGATTTACAAACCTATGATATGCAAAAATGAATTTTAACTTTGTAGATTATCTTTGTAGATATATTATTGTGGATTGATGAACACTCAGGAATCTAAAAGCGCTTGTGTAACCTTTTTGAGCATCATATAATACACGATTAAGTTCTGAAAGACCATGCATCAATACAGAACTGAAAACCACCTTTTTCCATACAGCAGGAAACCCTTACTACCCACACCTTTAATCCCAGCTCAGTTATCTAGAACACCTGTCTTTAGAAGAACAACACAGCAACACATTCCAAAATTGGGAAGGGGCACCTTAGGGATAGTAATATGGTACAATACACATCAAATAAATAAATAAACTATTAATAACAAATAATATATTAATTATAGAATCTATTAATTAATCATGTGATTTTTTTGTGTCCACAAAATTCTTGAAAAAGCGAAGATGGGCAGAAAATCTCGTTATCAATCAGTGCATAACATCATTAAATAATTCAAGGAATCAGGAGGAATTTCAGTGCATAAAGGGAAAAGGTGGAAGCCTAAACCTACTTGTGATTTCTGATCCCTCTGCATTAAAAGCTATCGTTAATCAGCATCTGATATAAATATATGGGCAAAGGATTACTTTAGCAAACTTAAGCCCTACAATACAGTTAGATGACCAAGTGCAACTTACAACTTTAGTCTGTAAAATAAAATCCATACATTGTCCATGTCCAGAAGCTATTTTGACTTCTCTGGGCTTGGAGGTGTCTGGGATGGACCATCACACAGTGGAAAATGTGCATTGTGTTCAGACAAATCTGTGTATGTAAACTTGGATGTAAACTTGGTATACTATAGTAAGTTTAGTAATAAACTTAGTAATTATTTAGTCCTTATGCCCTGATGTTCCAGTTTGCATAATGAACATTTCCAGTAAAATGACTGAATCAAAATGTTGTTAACTAGACAAATTCTGGGTTCATATATTTGTACAGCCTATGAAAGTGAATGTAAATATGGCATTTTGTGGTTGTAAAATTGTTTAATACATATGTTTAGTTTACTCAGTTCATACTAGTAATATTTTAACAGGCTTTCCTTTAAGGATAGAGATGCCTACAGAGTCGTATCATCATTATGCTTATTTTACAGGAAATGTAGTCATGCTTGCCTGACCATAATGTTGTTATTTCATTTATAGAGGAAAAGACCACTCAGAGTGAAGTATGGTGGTCTAAAGGCAGTGTGTACCTGTGTGCGCGCGTGTGTGTGTGTGTGTGTGTTTGGGAGAGGGGGTGGCTTAGAGGATGTGCCCCTCTCAAAGATACATCAGTATTATTCAACCAAACAAAGCCTGCATGATGGCGGAAAGAAGATAAAAGTATTTGGACAAGAATGAAATGCAGAGATGTTAAGAGCCCAGATATGGGCGTAATGCAGGATCTACTATTATAGGACAACACCACATATAAACTGCTCACAAACAATTAGGGGATATTTAATTAGGGGATATTTCATTTTGAAGTCTAGTTTCTAATATACATTAAAACGCTGCTTAGTTAAAGCACCCCCCAACCCAAGGCACTTGTTCTTTTTACTGACATTTATGGCCATCATTTAAGGCCATGGTGTGAAAGTTTTATGGGTATGTGAGAGACAGTTGTTTGTTATGGTGCTGCTGTAGGAGCAATGTGGACGAAGAATGACACCAAAGTCCATAGTCTACTGCCAACCAGAGAGTGGTGACGCTGAGGACAGAGTGTTAATGAGTGCAACGTGGCCAGCTCAATCACCTAAAGCTATGCCAGTCTGTAAAAAAGGCAGAGAGTAAAAGAAAGTTAGTGCCAGGATTTTGCGCTTCTAAAATACTCTAATCAAAAAGACAAGCAAGAAGAAAATAAAGAAAAGAAGAAAACAGAAAATTTTACTGGTCACACAGTTGATATGCAATAAAAGTTAAAAATAATGGTTCCCACCTTGCTGGAAATACTTACTAATTGAACTACGGCTTATAAATTTTACTCAAATAGAACCACCATCAGTATTGAATATACTTTAACTAACTACTGTTTTTAGTACAGAGATTCAAGGCACAGAGGGTACATAATGGGGCATGAATCTTCTGCAGAAATTAAACAACTTTTTTTAGCTAAGCACATCAGAAACATAATAAAAAAAGTTTTCAGTTATGAGCAAATAACATATACAAAATACTATATATAATAAAAATACTATATAAAAAATGCATATTTTTATACAAAATATTTTAATTTAATTATTCAGTAATGCAGTAAATAATGTTTTTTCAACCATTACTGTGTTTTGCAATTGTGTTGTGCAGTTTTTCTTGTGTGTTCCACTCCATTACTTAATTTTAAAAAGCATGTTTAGAAAATCTAGCTCATCTCAGTCACATGGATAAACCTTTATAGTCTGAGAAACACTGTTTTTAAACATTTTATTTTCTTTCCTGCATTTGTTGTCCACTGGAGATCCTCTGCCCACATTTGCTTCTTAAGCCTTTTGTGGACACAGCTTTTGTACCAAAGTATGATTATAAACACTTGTTGTCATCATGCTGTTTAAAGTCATATACTAAATTTTGTTTTTACTTCAATACTAGTCATAAATTGCCTCCACCCCAACGTTTTTTAGAAAGTGTTGCAGGCCTGCAATGCAGAATATTTATTAACACATAAAAAAGTTGGTCAGACAAACTATTAAATATACTGGGTTCATACTGTAAAGCAAAGTAAAGTAAAAATAAGGAGATCTGCATTTTGTTATACTTCATTTTCCATACCATCCCAACCTCTTGTGATTTGAGGACGTTTAAATTGGGGACGTTGAAATTGTTTAATTTATTATCAATAGTGCTGTGGGTATTTGAAAACTTTGTTTATAAGCAGTGCTTTCATAGCCCATAGAATCCCTCCTTCAAAACAACAGCTTCAGCCTAACAGGTTGTTTTTCAGGTTCTTTTCCACTTCCTTCAGGACTGGGCAGTGATATGTCATTATTTTTTTATTTTGTTATTTTTTCTGGTAGAACAATGACATTTGGTAGAATGTTCAGGGTTAGAGTTCAAATTAGGGTTAGGGTTATATTTAAATTTAGGTTAAATTGATCAGGCAGAGGTACAAAGGTAGGTAATTAGTCTGCTTGGTCCTCTTGCATCTTGAAGCTGTTACTGTTCAACATAACTAGGTTTAACTGGTGGTGTTATAGGTTTTATACCTGCAGCTGATGCAGATGCCCTGTCTCATTTACCTCAGGACTGTTACCATTCCAGGCCACTGTTTCTGTCCGTTACTCTGGCTTATATCTTGTACATGCCTGGGCAGGCCTGTGTTATAGCACGATGGTGTTTCATATATAGGGCTGTCAGAATGGTTAAGGTGAATGAACTGTAGATGCAGATGATGTGTAGTGGGGGAAGGTCTCACTTTTCTTTATCACCGCTCTAGGCTGCTTCATCTATCCACCAGATGGCTGCTGTTTTTAGCTTGCCCTCAAGGTTATGAGCCCAAGGTTCCTTAAGGCTGAGGTGTATCTGTACAAGGGTATGGTGTTACTTATCTCCTTCTTTGGTGCAGTTCCGACATACCTTTTGGGGCCTCAGCCTGCTTCTTTCTCCACTATGGCAACTGCATTCCTTTGACTTTCATTCCACTTCATAATTTATTTTTCTTTCCCATAATCCAATATCTATTGATCCTACATGCAATAGGCTTTACGGTACCCCAGGCTTGTGAGGATGCGCCTCCGCAGGCAACTTAATCTTAACTGGTCTTGGCTGTCCTGTAACTGGATGTCAATTAATGATCAATTGTACACTTCCTCTGCCTTATTTACCTGGACTCTGGAGAAGTAGACTTTGTCATCAGGCTGTACCCATATGCTGACTTTCTTTCTGTTTTCTAGATTTGTCTTTCTCAAACACTTTGTGTCTTACTGCCACCCAATACTTTTTGTTCTCTTTACTTCTGCTCCTCCCCCTTTGTAATTCTTCTGCTATGTTGGGGTTCTTGTTTATGTTTAACTTGGGTAACATTTATACGAATTATAATTTGTACTTGTAGATGGAGAGATGAACTGTATTCATTGATAATGGATTTCTGAAGTGTTCCTGACCCCATGCGATAATATCTGTTACAGAATGATGTCGGTTTTTAATGCAGTGCTGCCTGAGGGATTGAAGGTCACGGAAAATCAATGTTGGTTTTCATACTTGTGACTTGAGACTTGAATCTTTTAATCAAATTATGGATTAAATCTAATTTTCTTGCAACTGCACAATGAGAAACGTTGTTCTTAAACTGCTGAAATTTTTGTTCACAAAGTGCTGAAACTCGCCCCGTCCTTACTTGTGAACAGCTGAGCCTTTTGGGAATTGTGACAGTAGTGAATCAAATAAAATAAAAGACACATTAGTTGGCTAAACAAGCATATTTGACTGCACTATGCTGGATTGTTGCTTGAATGATTCATCAGAATGGGTCTCAATGTCCTCCTCTGGTTCCTTTTGTCAGAATGTTGTTTGTCTACAGGATCCCCTGCATAAATGTTTTTCCTCAGTCACCCCATTGTTGGTATACTTTAGACAGTGCTACATGAGAAACCCCAACATGGCTGTCAAGGTTTGAATTATTGAGCCAGGCTAGAATATACAGGACCATAGGGGACTCAAGAAAGGGACAGGTGTTAGAGCTTAGTTCTCACTACCTTTTAATGGCCATGCACAATCTGCACCCAATATAGTCCTCATTATGTGTATCAAATAAGATGAAATATATAAAATGAAAACTCTGTAAATGCAACATAGATATACTAACTATACGATCACAAGCAAAACACATACCCATTGTACGCTAATCAGAAAACTATCTTTAGCTAACCCTCTTTAATCTCTTTGGAGGGATACAGAAGAAACACAACATAGTATCTAAAGTACAACAACTCAAGATGCATCAAATGGCATTAATACAATGCAACTAATAACAAAAAAACAAATTTCAAAATGGAATATTCCTTAATTAAATATATCCTAATTTTGGTGAGCAGTGTTTAATGTGTTTAGTGTTAAAACGATTATCAGAGTGAGCCAAAAACAAGACAATTATCCTAAAGAAAATTGAGCTAATATTAATCAAGGCAATGTGAAATTACCAGAAATTGCCAAATGAGCATGAACTCCAAGCATGAAGCTAATCTTAAATGAGAACATAAATGAGAACAGTGACGTCAGTGAGCTCCCATAAGTTCAACTCAGCTGACAGTGCCTAATGTGACACGCCCACAGAGAGAGACAGACAGAGAGAGAAGAACACTGCAAGTTTTAAAAATGTACACAAACTTTTATACACATGCTCAAAGTTAGGCTGTCACTGTCAATTGGGTATCACACCTTAAAAACAACTGCCATCTTTAAAGATTAACAATAAAATATGTAGATTTATGGATTGTAGAAATTGAATGTCACACATTAATTAAATAGATAAAACAATGTGGTGAAAAAGTCAGTTGTATCCATTAGAGGATATAATGACCATATATAATTATTTCCTTGATCTGTTTATTAGAATAAAGACAGAAAATATGTATGCCATGTTAAAAAAGTAAAAAAAATCAGGACAAAACTGTTTTCATAGGCTACAGTGGCAGGAATTTAGTGTGACCTACCCTTACACATGAGCAATAGCTGCATCTGGCAGATTCCAAGTTGACCCTTCTACAGTCTGAAGAAGTTTGGTCAGGAATGGTCTTTTTGGAAACTGCTTTTCTGTAAAGGGAATGGACTAAGCCAAAGCTCACAATGATTGAAATGAAGATCTGTGGGAAAGAGTATTATGGCATGATGAATTCAATTTTGAGTTTGTATTGTCCAATTGTTCATTTTTGTATTGGTCATTATACCGTTGCTAAAAAATCTAATGGTGACCTAAGATTTTACTCAATATTGTATAGGTTTAAAATGGGATATGTATGTGATATGTGTGTGTTCGATTCACTGCATTTTCTTGACAAACTGTGTGTGTACTGTGTGTGCATGGAAATCCATTTATTTGGCTTCAGATGACCCAGTAACTAACGTAATTTAGCCTGTCAGAAGTAGTTTTCTGAATATTATGACAATTCTAACCAACATAAGAAACCTCTGAGAAAAAAAACATTTATAACAACAGTGGTTGCTATGTGGTTGCTCGTGTTTGGTTATTGGATTAAAGTTGACACACATAGATAAAGCTTATGGCTCGTTATTGTATACACCTTCAACTATAGTGTCTTTGTGTGACTGCACCTGTTTTGTAACTAGGACCATAACATTACATTCTACTGGTGCTGTAAGTGTCTATGATGTCAGAGTTTTGTGGTTTTGTGTGTGACGCAAACGGAGAGAACCATGTCATGCTCCCAAACAAGAAGAGCTGCTCTGACTTACACTTTCTTTTTTGGCTTTCCCCAAGCACTTGCTGGCATGCTGCCAAGATGCTGCCTCTGTAGAAATATGATTAATGACAGCTAGTCACGGAAAGATTGTACTGATGCTATCCTGCCAGAGAGAGTGAGAGAGAGTGTAAGGGATTCACCATTTCACCTCCAGTCCAATACATGTTTACTAATCAATTGAAACTGCTGTGTGGATTTAGATTGCATTTTTAATTTCGGGATTACTTACTGACTTGCTCTGTTTCAAACATTTAACCGGCTTTTTAACCTCCAATTTGTGGGAAGTTTTTTCGGAAAAAGCTGCAATAAGCTTGGACTATAAACAGTTTGGAAAAAGTTTGACTATGAGTTAGAAAAACATATTTTTAAGCAGGATTATTTTAAAGGTTGATAAAAATATAATAATAAAATGAAATAAAATATACTTTACAAATTAACTAATCCAAAACTAAAAAATGCCTCTAAATAGAATGAATTCTGTCTGGGTCAGGTTTCTCATAATTATCATAATAATCTATATAATAATACCCATAATTATCTATCTTATGGAGTAGTGGCTGGTTGGAAGATCATCCCCAATCACTGTCACAATGGCCACATGATGGACTAGTGTTCATGCTTATGCATGTGTCTTGTCTTCTCCTGGGATAAGTTCAAAGCTCTTTTGACCAGAAAATTAGTTATTATTATTGATTTATTGGGCCATTCTGACATTTATGTGGCATTACTAATATAAAATAAGGAAGTATGATAGTTGCCATGCAGGGGTGCACTCCCTTTCACCACCAAAGAATAATCCCCCTAGACTAATGGAGACTCGAAACTTAGAATTCAGCCCTGACCCTGGACAAATCCAATGGGCTGTTGACCAACAGACACAGACAGAATGTTACTCAGCCCAAGACAGCCTTTCACTGGCAGGAGCTATTGTCTTAGATCAAATACAAATGTGAATGACTGATCATTGTGAACCAGTACTCTGCCAACTGAGCCACTCTGGTTTGTGTCCTACCTCTGGGAAGGTGGAGTTTGTCAGTCAGAATATTCATCGGTTTCAAAGGGTGTGAAACATTTATTTTCTTATGGTCAAAGCTACGTAATTTCAATAAATAAGTAAGTGTACAGTAGATAAAAGGAGCCAAGTTAAAGAAATGAGAGGAAAATATTTCAGTGGCAAATGCATGTGAAACTTTTATTTCACCAGCTGATGATTCAGTGGTTACCATTTACATTTAAGGCATTTAGCAGATGCCCTTATCCAGAGTGACTTACAATTAATACAGTCTTACAATCCAAGCAATTGTGGGTTAAGAGTCTAGCTTAGGGACCCAACTGTGGCAGAGGTGGGTTAAGGCTGAAGATTCACATCCTGGCTCCACCAAACTACCATGCTTGGGGCTTGAGCAGAACCCTGTGCTTAACCGTCCCAACTACAGAATGATGAATCATGTCTGACCATGGCACTCAAAATCCTAACAATCTGTGACACAATGAAAAGACTGTCCACTAGTATATATAGATAATAACCACAAATTATAAGCTTAAATAAGAGGTGGCTTTCAGGAAAATTATCTCAATTTTGATGAGATCAAATGTACAGTATTAAATAGACTTATTTATTATTTAGAATCAACCTTACATCTTGATTCTATATAATGATTCTGCTCATGGTCAACAGGAAACATCATCATCTACCACTGCTACATTATTCCAACTAAAATACAAAAACAAGATTGTGCAGAGATTCTTCAGTGTCAGCATGCATAGAGTCTTCTAGATTATGGGAGCTACAATCTCCATCTTACTTAATCACCTCCCAATAAAATGTATTCCAGATATCACTCAGTACCCCATAATGTGAAAACGTCATTAAAAAACTTTACCAAATGTATTAATAAGAAAAAGTGCAGGTATTCAGAGCCTTGGGTAATTTTAATTTAGCTCTAGGGCCTCATATTTCCTTCAATCATATATGAAATGTTTGACTGGAGTCCACCTGTGGTAAATTCAGTTAATAAGACATTATTTGGAAAGACATAAACCTGCTATATAAGGTCTTACAGCTAACAAGACATATCAGAGTCACATATCAAATATGAAGAGAAAATAACTGCCTGCAGAGAAATATTGTGTGTTGATCTGTATCTACTGTAGAGACGACAAAAATCTGCTGCACTAAAAGTTTACAACTGACCTCCATAATTCTATAAACTGACAAGGTTTTGAATTAGCAGGACACGTTCTGGAGCTGGCTGCCCCACCATACTAAGTAACTGGAAGAGAATGGCATTTGTAAGAGAGATGACCAAGTAACCAATGATGGATGCATTTTATATATGTAAACACTTTTTTCACTACTTTTATTGACAACTTACCTAAAATTATATGAACCTCACTTTAAATGTGTCTTACAAGACCATGGGAATAGGGATGTTTTTGTACATTGTTTATAACCTTTAAGGGCAGTTGTAACTCGTTGCCCATCCTGGTTGTATTCCAGTCTACATATTACCAATTAGTAATGTCATTATAAATTTTACTTCAAACATTTCTTTAGTACATAGTTTGCAGTTTGAGAGTCTGAGGTAGTTTTGTCGGAAATGGTTCCCAACTTGCTCAGCTAGTGTCATAGTCGGCCTCAGAATGGAGATAGTTGTAAACAAGATGAGAAAACAAATCATGGTTGAACAAACTTTTGTATAAACATACAACAGAGAAGCACTTATGTCAATTTGCAATGATCTGCTTCAGTAAGGGGCTTAAATACAATGGGGCTGATTGGAATAAACATTTACATGTAACTGGTTAGATTGCTGGATATGGAAACAAGTGCATGGGCAGAGCTCTGTAAGGAGAGGGTGATAGCATAAGATTCTGGGTAATGGAATGGCTAAAGTGTGAGTATTTGCAACAGCAAACATTATCCTACTGATTCAACATTATTTACAAAATCTAACATACTGATAATCTGAAAAATAATTAGTTCATATTAATGTGTATAGTTAGTATGAGAATGCAGGAATAGGTCACACTGATTATTCTTTCAGAATATCTGATTTAACTCTTCTAACGATTACTGTGTCTTACTGGAATTCTGTGAGAGAGATCATCCTCTCTGACACCCTTACACATACAGATGTGTTAGCAGCGCACAACATACTTTTTTATGTCATTTTGAACCATTTCCAACACTAAGTAGAAATAGAAATAGTTTGTCTTGGATTTAAATGCCCAGAGAAGTACAAAAACATTGTATGAATGCAACAACATATTTACCTCACAATAAACAACAGTGTGTATTGTTTAACTAAGCGCCTATAAACTAGAGCTTTCAAGTGTTAAGAAATACACATATGTGGGATTTCAGTAAATTTATTGGAATGGTCATTGTGTTTTCATTAACATAATAACAACAAAATTCCACGTCTTAATATGTTTATGAACATGCTAACCACTAACATATTCATAATATAAAAAGTACTCTGGAAAATAATATAAATCAGCAAATACTGGCATTAGAAAGGGTTTTACTAAATACACCCCTCAATACGACACTTTTATACGTTTTCACCTCCCCAATAAGTCAGTTCATCACTTTTCTGCTGTGCCCTGTGCACACACAAAGTCCACAACAAAGTCGGTTTGCCAGATTTGATTGAGAACTTAGCTGCTTTGCAAAGAGAGACGTTGGAACATGAATATTTTAGATCGTGCATCTTAATTATAGCTGGATTGTGGTGTCTATGTCATGCAGGTGTAGTGTTTATATATGTTTTGGTGTTGTTTATGTATTACTATTACTTGATGTTGTCTTTGATCTGGCATTTTTGTGTGTAAAACAGTTCAAATCAGGCCAATAACAGTTTCATTCATTCGTATGAATTCAAATGTCAACAGTTAATTATAGTTATTTTCCAGTATCAGATTCCAAACTAGCTGTCATGTTTCCAAATGTAGTATTTGACCCATTTAGAAACTGAATGTGTAAAATTTACTATAACAGTGAACTGGTGTCATCACAGTCTGCTGTACAGGCATAAGTAATTTATGCTAAACTGCATCTCATACAGAATGCTGTAAGTAGTATTGTTAAATCAGACTGGTTATGTTCATTTAAAACATAAAATATGTTTTACCTTGTTTGCCAGACAGGGTCTCTTTTTAGTGGTTCTAGCCATCCTTGCATAAAAGTTTCTCCAGATCAGTTCAGTTCACCTGACCTAGGCCTTTGGAATGATACAAGATTAGAAAATAATTATAGGCACTAATTCATTACGTATTTTATAATGAGCGCAACAAAAGACCAGGAGAACGTCATAAAGAACAATCTTTGTTCTAGACCAGAAATGATGCTAGCCAAATGCCAAAACAGGACAAGGGAAAGGTGACATGGATGTAAAAGTAATAACACTGGCATTGATAAACTGAAAGGAGCTGCAGGAATGGGCTTCAGATGCTATTCTGGGAAATAAAGCTTGCTACAGTTCAAAGTTACAATATAATTACTGGAATGAGTGTCACAGAATATTCATTCATTCATTCATTCAATCATTCTTTCATTGTGTCTATACCCACTTAAGTCAATTCAAGCTTGCAGGGGTGTCATCAGGAAACACAATGGGAAAACAAACAGAACTTTGTCATGGAGCACATGCAAACACACACTTACTCATTAATACCGAGACATTTCATGATACCAATTGATCTAAATCATATTCCTGGATTATGGGAGCAAACTATAATACACAGAGGAGCCTCATTAAAAAATCTACACAAGCATCGGGTGACTGGGAGATCCTCTCAAGCTGTAAGGAATCGGCATTATCGACTGCACAAACTCATATAAATATATGGAAATATCTAACGCTGCATCTAAACCCTGACCAAAATGGTGCAATCATCACAAGAGAGATGTTCACCCAACTTTCTGTAGCAAATAAACAAATCACAGATTTGACATCACAATTTTTGTTTAATTCTTAAACATTTTGACTTTGTAAAGCATAGCCCAAGATTTTATTTATTTAAATTGGTCATTTTTTTCCCAGATCAAGTAGTGAAAACCCCTACTTCCCATTATGAAATCACCCAGTGATGAGGAAAAATACTGAATCACATTGCAATTTGTAAAGAACCTTTATCCAAAATGCATCCTCCCATTCTAGGGCAAGCCTGTTTGCATGAAAGCATAAACCACTGATATTTCATCTAGAAGCAACAAAGAAAGAAAAGAATGGGGGAGGGCACCATATCAAATAAACAATAATTCTCCTACAGATAAAGTGAGATCAAGCCAGATTAATGAGTGGAGGACAGAGGAGAAATGAGGGTTTGTGAGATTAAGGGATAAGAGGGTGAGGAACGTGGGAGAGGGGATGAGAGGTTTGGAGGCAGGAAAGGATTAATAGGTTAGGATAGACTCGGTCCCACATGCAGATGCTTCAGTGGAGTACACATTTCAGGCTCCTTAAATCTTGGATAACAACACAAAAGTAGAACATATTTATCTTACACCAGTGGATTCTAAACTTTACTACCCAAAACAGCATTTTCCTATTTGCTCCGCTTCTGTAACTGACTTTAATGGACAAATGTCCACACTTGATGGTGTATGGCATGCTGGAGATGTGTTTTTCCAGCAGATGTGGCCATGTGGAGATGTGGATGAATCCCAGTTTGCACTGTACAAGGCAGGTGGCAGACTGCGTGTAAGGTGTCGTGTAGCTGAGTGATTTGGCGATGTATAAATTGACTTCGTACAGCTATTGAAAAAGAGTGGATAAACATTCCACAGGCCACAATTAACAACCTGATCAACTCTAGTACCACGAGACTACTGGTGGTAACGCCAGATACTGTCTGCTTTTCTGACCTCCCCAATACAGTAAAAAGTAAACTGCATGTTTTAGAGTGACCTTTCATAGTGGCCAGCCTAATGTACACCTGTGCATGGCGTGGTGCGTCATAGACCTGTTCACAAAGTCTGCAATAACCATTGTTGAGGTTTCTTTGTCAGTAACAGTCTTCAGACGATCTATGGCCTGCTGTCCTCAGTCCAGTTTCCTCGGAATTTGGCTATGAGGGATACAATAGTGCTAGTTGAAACTAGTGGTCTTTCTGGGTGTTGGTTGTTGAAGTCTGCCGTTATGATACAGTAGCTGCGTTCCCCGGACATCAGAATCAGTCTTCAGCTACCTGTGATGAACAACAAAAGTTGATAACTTTTGAACCACAAGAGATATTGAAAATCTGATTGTGGCAATCAATTTGTGAGACAATCCTGGTCTTCTCTGATTTGTTACATGGCCACCATTGGAAAAAAATGCCCTTGATCAAATATTGGAGCTTTGGCAACATGGCAGCCATGTTCCAGACATAGTCTAAAAGATATGCCCCTCACCCATTACTTACTGGGGTTTACTTTTTTATTATTTTAATTTTCCTTTTTGTTTATGCAATAAAAATGTCCTGTGACTTTTAACTCACACTGTGTTCACTCAATGTGTAATCTTACTATATTACTCTATAATCTATTCTGTGTTAGCCATCCTCTAAAACTTTATCAGTGCTCGCAGAACCCTGCCTACAGGATTATGGTTGCTGTATATTTTGGGTGGTAGACCATTCCCAGTCCAGTAGTGACACAGGGGTGTTTACAAACTCCAGCGTCAGTTGTGTCGGATCCACTAGTACCAGTACTTGGAGTTACATGCTGTTGTTTGAGTGTTTCCTTTATTTTTTGACAATGACTGTAGAACAAGGAAGTGTATTTAATTAATGGACTGGCTGAAGGCAGTTGCTAACTTGTACATTGCAACATAAAGTCTAGAATGAATAAATGTATACTGTAGACGACGTAGCTAAAGAATGACTAATGAAAGAAATGTCTAAACATTGTGTCAGAATCAACATCAAACCTTAAAGTTAACACTGGTTTTCAACAGTTTAATTCAAAATATAAAAAAGTCAATACTTAATTTTTACCACCCACACACTCACTGCTCAGAGTCCTGAAATAAAGACACAGATCTAGTCAAAATATACTACAAATATGCCATTGTTCCTTGTCTTGCAGGAGCAGCCCACTGCTGAAGCGGTACTGGAAAAGCTCCCAGCACACACACACA
Source organism: Parotocinclus haroldoi (assembly GCA_034779995.1). NCBI lineage: Eukaryota > Metazoa > Chordata > Actinopteri > Siluriformes > Loricariidae > Parotocinclus > Parotocinclus haroldoi. Next base: position 1,783 of record JAUZST010070138.1, on the reverse strand, counting down.
CACACACACACACACACACACACACACACAAAAAAAAAACTCACAAACTTTTGCCTTTCTATCAATGTGTGAACTTTTTACTCTTAATTTTACTTTAAGCAGTTAATGCCACATCTAACTCTAACCTTCACAACTTTCACTACAATGGCCTAAATTAAGTTTGTCTTTTGTTAGTTTTCTATTTTTCTTTAAAAAACTGCAGAAAAAAAGTAATTTTCCTTACGAGAACGTGAAAAATATCAGATCTTCCTGTACTTATGCCCACACATTGATATATAAACTTGATCCACACACTCTCAGCATTGATGTGGGAACTACTAACAAGGACTCCCAACTCCCACTGAGAATGTGTATGAGAGAGAAGGACTGTGTGAGTATAAGGATGGAAGTAGAGATAAAGAGGGTCTGTCAGAAGGAGGATAAAAGGGAAGGCAGAAACTGGACAGAGGCAAAGAGGGGGAAACTGAGGGGAAAGGAGAGTAAAGAGACAACAAGCCTTCTGTATGTGTTTCTGAGAGTGTACGTGTGAGATGATGTATGGTTCTCACTCTTCTCACAAAGCCCCCTAATAAGGCAAAATATTTTGTGGGAAGAAAATTGGATGCTGTTTTTAAAGACCAATTTTTGTAATATATGCTGTACCCTAATCTATGGAATTCATTGCTAACCCAAAAGTTCAAGAATTCAGATGAAATTTTTAAACCAGAATTGCTTCTCTAAGTTCACCCATAATCACTCCTCAATCTTCCATACTTCTTGTATCACTTTATGTCTTTGAAATAGTAGTTGCCCTCAGCCAGATTTCTCCTCCCATTTCAACCATCTCCTTGACCCCCCATAGTCCACTCTCTTGGTCCTGCATGCCCCTCCCCATCCTGTCTTGCCACATACCCCAGCCATCACCTCCAGTCTGGTGAGCTGAAGGCCGTCTTTGTACACATATTCCCTGGGAGACATAAACCCCTGTCCCAGCTCGCAAAACCGCACATAAAGGAAGCACTTACTAACCGCTAAAGCCTTAACAAACACCCCCTTTCAAACCAAAGGTGACCAAGTGGGGATAGGGGGCGTTTGGCAGGTACCAAAGTGCAGATCACGATGTCATGTCAACCATGCACACCCAAACAGACACAATAATCTTAGAATAAGTTACAGAAGCTAAGACTTCCATTTGGACTCGAGAAATACTTCTCATGCACACACACAGACCTATCCAAAATGTATGTGCACGGAAGGGTTGCATCCATCAATAAAACTGTTTGTTCCCTCTTGGCATATGGAATTTTTAAAAGGTGCACCTGAGCTCTGGCCAGATCATTTTCTGCAAACCTTTGTCCCTTTTTCAGCCAAATGCATTTCTGGTATTTGCTACAGTAATGGAATGATTACTCATAAGTCTGGTTTCCATCCAAAGATTTTGCAAATGCACATTTATGAAATTCAGTCACATATCTGCTACAGCTATATGAATAAACTTGAGGTGATGCTGATGGTGAGAATGGCATCGAAATAAGCTTTTGATTTGGTCACTTGCTTTTAGTGGCATAATCTTTAGCTATAGACTAACTATTCCTCCTTGTTCTAGCGTACAGCTCTTTGCAATAATGGTGTTTTTTAATTTCAGTTTTGAATTTTGTGTAGTTTCAAAATGGTGGATGGAAAACCGCGCTACATAACAGGAGACTGCCTTCTTCATATTCTGCAGATTATTTGGATAATGCACTTTAACATTAACTCTAGCCTCAATCTTTACCTGACATCAATACATTATGCCCTAATGCTG
>JAUZST010070127.1:0-21942 GCA_034779995.1 Parotocinclus haroldoi | reverse complement strand
GTGTGTGTGTGTGTGTGTGTGTGTGTGTGTGTGTGTGTGTATATATGTATATATTATAATATATAGTTCTCTATTTCATGTTTTGTCTTGTCATTTTATGATTAAACTATTTAATAAACATCCATTCCTGAATTTTAAACCTGCGCCAATTTTGAAAATAGTTGTGATAGAGTCAATTTAGGGGTAGTAATGAGATTTTTTTTTTTAATCCAACATGGGGTACCACTATATGAGAGTGCACGACCTCATCTCGGTATCTGACAGCAGTCAGCGATCCATTTCTGATGATGTGGAGCTCGCTACGACCGCTGATGCCATGCTGATGCCAGGCCAAACCATGATTCCACCATCACCGAATAAGTCAGTTTCTCACATGAAACGTGGATTCTCACGTGTCCCTTTTTCACACCAGGTCAAGACACGATGTCAGGCTGCAAACTGAACTGTGACTCATCAGAGAAGAGGACAGCTAACGACCAATCACGAGTCCAATGACGATGGTCGTCAGCCCATCTTGTACGGGTTCTTCAGTGTTCAGCAGATAACGGAATATATACCATTGGTTGCCAGACATGCAGTCAAACGTGACAGAGCTGATTTTGCATGGTCTGGGTACATATCTATTGTCCAGTTGCAGCAATAAACTGTCCCCACTCTGTTGCATTGCTGCACCTGCTCCTTCTCGTCAATAAGGTCCAGTAGTGGTCATCTCTTGCTATTGTGGCACATGGGCGACCCTGCCCTAGTCTTCTGTTTCAGTCTCCTGTAAGCGATCCCACAGTCTGATAGTCACGCTTTGGGACATTACAAATTCTGGTACCACTTCGTGTCTGTGTTTGAGCAGCTTCAAGATGGTCTATGACTCTCCAAGCTTGACATTCAGGTAAATCGTGTTGCAGCATCGCATTGCGCAAGCACTGGGAAATTGCACGATTTGCACTTTCAAGATCAGGGAACATTCAGATACTCCAACACTTTCAGCCTTTTATATCGTGCAATTTCGCCAACAAGTATTTTGTCATTTGTATAAAATGTGATGATCTTGTTTAAGAAAAAAAAATCAAATGCTTCATTTTATCACTTCATATACATTTTGAAATATCCCCTAATTTTTGGAACATTATGAATTTTTATGTAGTCTGAAAATCCAGTGAACATGTACTGTGTGTTTAGGGTTAAATCATTTATACTTTCATTCTCTCACTCATTTATGGGAGCTGTTCATTGGATCTTTCTCACCAGCTACTGTCTAACTTGTCTAACTGTTCCATTTGCATGCACTGACCCTTGGACCTGTCACTAGGGTGTTTTTATCTCCCTCACAGATTTCGTAACTGGATCTTTCTTTTACAAAAAAAAGGTTTCATTCCCTCTAGCATTTTAAACAGGGCCTTTGTCCACAATGGCATCTCATACTCTTATGCATTGCTTTCTGTACAACAAAAGAATCTAGAAGAATAGTGTGTCACCTGGGTACTGCATGGGCACCACAGAAGGTTGATGATATCCCAATAGGCATGCTTTTCCTTGCAGTGTCTATAACGTTCAACATTTTGAGCTCAGTATTGAGTTCCAGCCCATAGCCGCTCTTACACTCCACCAGTGTAGTGCCGGATCTTAGCATACGCTCCAGGCGGCCATTAAGACTCTTGAGCAGAGCTTCTGAACCCGCTTCACGTGTGTGTGTAACTGTGTAATGAATTCCCCCACCAGCCTCATGCACCTCCATATATGTGGCTCCTGCTAGCTACATAAACAGAAACACCGTGTTGGTTATGCTTGCTGAAAGCCACATGGTTTCACATGCACATTGATGTATTTATCGATTATAGATTAGAGAGCAGAAGAGATTAAGAAGAATTAAGGAAGGACTTGCAATACCTTCATTGCAAACTCATGTACTCTGTCCCCTGCCCAAACTGGATGAGTGTGTGCGTCAACCAAACCTAAAAAGACAAAACTTCAAATTCGGTTTGTAGTGTAATTGAAGTATACTGCTCATAAAAAAATTTTGGAATAGTCCCTACTTTTTGTGAGCAGTGTACATCGTTACAGACTGTATACTTGCCTGGGAGAACACACATGCCAGTGGCATCCAAAACCCTGTCAAAGACGACTCCTCTGAACTGGGTCTCAATGCTGTGTGCTGGGCCCACGGCTTTAATTAGTCCATCACTACAGTCAAAGAACATATAAGATCTTAATAGCAGAAGGCATCTGAGAGCACACTGAAAAAAGAAAGTATGACTTACTGCCCAACTGCCACGCTCGCATTTTCAATGACGACCAAATTTTGCATCCCCTCTTTGGTGAGAAATCTTTCAGCATTTTGACACACCATAACCACTTGTTTGGCATTCTTTACTAAAAGCCTGAGGCTCTCAGACATTTTGTATCAGCTTATCCTTTCCAACACAAGCATCTATGAGGAGTTGAGTAAACAGGTATGTGAAAAGAAGGTAAATGTTTAGCAAAGCCTAAAGTGAGGCAAGCTCCAGGGTAAAGGTCTGCTCTGGGAGGAGCAGAAAGGAGAAAAGTCACTAGTTAGAGCTATAGGCTGGCTCATGATCAGTATTTCTACACAGGTTATGCGGAATTTAAGAGGGACTGTGGCAGCCTAGCGTAAAATATTGGACTATAAACTTGAATGGATAGGGGGTCAAACTCCACCTCTGCTGAGCTGTATTGTATCCGTTGTCCCCCTGAATAAGGGTATCTGCTAAAATCACTTCAACGTAGGTGCCTTAACAAGTCACTGAATGGGGTGTAGGCTGGGCTGCGGTGGCCTGGTAGTAAAGGTACTGGACTACAGACCAGAAGGTCCAGGGTTCAAATCCCACCTCTGCCACAGTTGGGCCCTCAGCAAGGCCCTTAACCCACCGTTGCTTGGATTGTAAGACTGTATTAAGACCTTAATTGTATGACAAACTGTCATTGTTTACTAACCAAATGGATTAACATTAATCAAACGAGTTACACGTTGCATCTTATTTTTAATCCATATAATAAATCATTTTCCATAATAATGATAAGGAATGGTTACACCTACTACATTCACTGAGCACTTTATTAGGAACACTATACTGGCCTCCCTGTTGAAACCCATTCATCTCAATGTTTTGCTTTCTGTATTTATCTGTATTCTGAGATGCTTTTCTGCTCATCACACACATACAGCATGCTTTCTCAAATTACCTTTGATTCATGTCAGCTTGAACTGGTCAGGCCATTCCATTTGCAAAACTGAAGTTCACGATAAAGATGGACCTAGCAAGCGTTTTTGGGCCGACGCCAGTCACGATAGTCTTTCAGCATGATTGGTTGATACCTATTCATGGTGGGTCTGGAAGCCACTTTGAGTGCAATCAAAGCATGAAACATAGTCTAACTGGTTTATTAAGATTTATAACAAACTGTCCACGCACACAGCTGAATACGGCGTGGGTTGTCTTCTGAGGTTCCTGCCAGGCTGGACTCCCTAAATCAAAGGCTAGATGGATATACAGCAATGGAATGCACACAGGTGTGCAGTAAATTAGCTTGCCAAATATGGCTAATTAGTTTAATTGATTCTTAGGATCAGCTAAACTAGAGAAAGATCACCAGTTGCATATTTTGACTAAAAATCAACTGATACAAAGCCAGTTGATAGTTCCATCTCTAGTTCATTGTATTTTCTTTAATTTGACTATCAATTGCACCCCTCAAATCTGTGTGCTGGGCCTATTATTAGTCCATCTTAGCACACAAAGAATGTATGAGATACCAAAAGGCCCTTACATTGCACACAAAAACTAGCAGTATTTATAGATGTCTTAATAGAAAAAAAGCATCTGGGAACAGACTGAAAAAAGATTCAGAACGCTTGCATTCTCAATAACTACCGCATTCTGCATGCTCTCTTTGATGAGATAACCAAGATCAACAGTTATAAAAACACAGACCAGCCCACCTGGTACCAGTCATGTCACTGTAAAAATCCCAAGCCTACATTTATATGCGTAATAAAAACTTTGAAAACTTTATATGCGTAATGAAAAGCTGCTGGCCTGTATCTGCATGATTTTATGCATTGCCCCACTGCCACAGAATTGGCTGATTAGACAATTGCTTGTTCCTAAAAGTGCATGGTGAATTTGAATCAGTAGTACACTGTTAGGGTGTGAAATAACAGCTTGTACAGACTTGAACTGTCATTTGGGATTCTTGGTTTTTGCTGAACCACTATTCTAACAAAAAGTGTTTCATGGAAATTCTTACAGCTCAGAAGTACAATCATTTATATCACATTACATTCAATAAATTAAGCAAAATACAAAATGCATAATTTTATTTGCACTATTGTGGCACAATTATGCTTTGACAGTGTACAAAATAAAACAAATGTCACAAAGATGAAAAGAAAGGGGGGAAAAAAAAGTTAACATACAACTAAGAAACTAAATCACACATTTTCAGCCTGACTCCATAGCATTACATCATTCGCGCATTTCGCCATCTTCCTCCTCCTCTTCAACACCTCGTATATACAAAACATTGTTACATCTGAAAACAGACAACATTAATGAAGTTTGATTAGTTAATGTTAGTTAACATACGTTTCAATCGCTATTCGTGACGAGAACAAGTCATGTTGATACAGTGCAATCATAGGAAACACTGTGGTGGAAGACATTTACACTGGGGCAATTCAGAGTGACCAGTTAACTTAAAGCATGTCTTTGTAATGTGAGATGAAGCTAGAGTTAAACCCAAGTGCAAGTTTACCTAGAAGAACTGATGCATACACAGTACCAGTTAAAAGTTTGGACCCACCTACTTCAGTGGTTTGTTATAATTTTAACATCATCTGCCTTGTACATTAATACTAAAGTAATCCAGAATGTTAAAATGCATAAGGAATTATTTCGTAAACACAAAATTGTTAAACAAATCAGAATACGTTTTAGATTCTTTAAAGTAGGCACCTCTTGCTTAGATGTCAGCTTTGCTTTATGGGGTGGTCAACTGGAATGGCATTCAATTAACAGGTGTGCCTTGTCAAGAGTCAATTTCTTGCCAATTTAATTTGTTTGAGTTCAGTTGAGCATCAGTTGTGTTGCGAACAGGTATATTTGGTATAGAGGGAATAGCCCTATTTATTTACTGTTCTGATCCATATTGTGGCAATAACTGCTCAACTAAGTAAAGAAAAATGACAGTCCGTCATTAGTTTAAAGTAATGAAGGTCAGTTAATACAAGAAAAAATTAAAAAAAACTTTGAAAGTAGTCACAGTCACAAAGACCCAACAAACAGGTCATTATCTCGAAGCTGATTGAGAGAATGCAGTGTGGGCAAAGCAGTAATCAAAGCAAAAAGTCCCCACTTAGAAGAATCTGAAATTGAAAACGTTTTTTTTTAATTTTTTTTTTTTGGGGGGGGGGGGTTTAAATGATAAGGTATGTCCAAACGTTTCACAGTTACTGTATGTTAGTAATGGCTATATGTAAGCCTATCAATAGTTAAGAAATTAAATCGAGATGACTACGTTATTAATTCATTTTCTTGTTCCCAGTCAGGTTTGTTGGAAAGCCAGTGCCTAACCGGCAGCACAGAGCACAGTGCAGGAATAACCCTAGACAGGGCACCATCCATTTCAAGGCAATACACTAAGGACACTTTGGAAATAACAATTACCTTTAAACACGTCCTTGAAATGTGGAAGGAAACAGCTAGACTCAGAAAAAACCTCACACAGACAGCTAGAACATACAAACATCAGGTGGTATAAAGTAGCAACTTGACTGCATTCCGTACAGCAAGTATCTTTAGTTTTGTTTGGTAGAAACACCTCATCACAGTAATAAAAGTAGAGCCAGTCTCGTAAATTTAAAGTGGTCTATTTAGGCCTAGTAATAAATAGCAATCGTTATTTCACCTCTTTTTTATCACCATGAGAACAGCTATTTATTTATTTAACATCCATATGCTCAATTACTCGAAGAAATAAATGGCATTATATACTGCTATACCCAATAATTCAGGGATATAGCTAAATGAAATCTCTCATCATGAAATAACCCTTAATTTTTTGTGAGAAGTGTACTTGATTATGAAAATAATCAATAGCAAAGGTATGTTTTTGCACATTGTTTGGAGACTTCCGTATTTGTGCACCAATCCTTGTGCCAAAGTATTTTGAGTATGCTTGAGTGTTTTTTCATATTTAACTTCCTAATGCTATTAAATACTTTGACCCAAGGTTCGGTGCACAAATACTGAAGTCTCTAATCAAACCAGTTAACTTGTCGAAACAATGTGCAAAAACATACTTTTGTGAACTAGCCCTAGGGATTTTGACCGACCCCCTTCTTAATTGGTGTCAAATTCTTCTGAAGAGTCAAAGTTTTCAATGATTAAGAAAGTTTGACATTTTACACAGCATGTCAACAGTTTTAAAAAATGCTTTGGAATTATTTGTGTTTCAGACACTGAGGCGGCATGCAAATTCTGTCACATGGTTATCAAGAGGACAATACAGCCTTCAAGCAATTACTACTCTAAAAGTCTAAAGCTTTACTGAGCTAAAGGTTTGTGAACTGCATCTGTATGTGAGGCTTTTTATAGGCTCATCTGTTGCAAAACATGGTCAATCAAGTTTTAACAGGCAGAACCCTCTGTTAATAGATGTTTCTAACGGTTCATAGTTTAATGTACCGTTCCCTTACCTGATTAGTACTTCCCCAAGGTGGCCTGCCAAAGCTCCATCCACATACTCCTCTGTGTTCGCCAACTGTGATCAATAAGAAAGAAAAAAAACAGAAGCCATAATTCATAATTTGAAGCTTCTGAATGTGTAGAATAAATAGCATTCACAAAATGATTTCGAAAAAAATAATTCTACTCTGCATTAATGAAGTGACTTAACTATTCATTATTACATAGACACTCACTAAACACTAATAATTATTATATAAAAACTACACTAATATTATAGGCCCTCCCTTATGCACTCTCCTATGCTTTTCTGCTCACCCCAGTAGTACAGAGTAATTATCTCAAGTTTAGAACTGCCACTCACTGTTTTTTTTTCTGTACCATTCGGAGTAAACTCTTTAGAGACACTTGTGTATGAAAATCCCAGGACATCAGTTTCTATTAAAGCACTCAAACCAGCCTCACTGCACCAACAATCCTGCCACGGTCAAAAATCACAGATCACATTCCTTCTTACCCCACCCCATTCTGTTGGTTGATGTGATCATTACCCGAAGCTGCAAGCTCATAACTTTAAGAATTCATGCACTGCTGCCTCATGACTGGCTGATAACTGCATGACTGCATAGATGTACAGGTGTTCCTAATAGATGTACCCTAAAGGAACCAATAATCAACATTTCTGTACATGTCAGAACTGGTTTCGGATTGGGGAAAAGAAAGTAACAAATTAGGATATACTATCTTTATTGTAGACACGAATTATATCAGAAACCCCTATATGCTTTCCAGTTGCAGAGATAAATCTACAACAGCTGGTGTACTGAATAGCTTCTCAACTCTACCCTCATCCTCCACTTCTGTTTTTATTCAGTGGTTAAATATGGCAGTGCTTTTTAGCTTTATATTGTAGCATTTAGTACTAGAAGTACTACGTAGAAGAACCAAGTAACCTAATGCATGTCTATGGAAGTAAGCCCACACAGACAAAAGGAAGATATGCAGACTTCACACAGACGTCCGAGGTCGGGGTCTGCAAAGTTGCCCTGGAGCTGTGAGGCGACCAGGCTGCGCCACAATGCCCAGAAAACTCATACATGTTGTCATGAGAGATGTGAAATTAACATACAACCAGGAGTGCTAGTTAGTAAGTCTGCTCAGTGTTTCCCACACATGGATTTATATGTGGTGGCTTGTTACAATATCAAGATTAAGTCCCATAAAGCCGTTCACATACAGTATCTCTCAAAAGTGAGTACACCTCTCATTTTTCTAAATATTTTATTCTATAATTTCATGGGACAAGACTGAAGATATGAAATGCACACAATTTAAGTAATCAGTCTGCAGCTTGTATAACAGTGGACTTTTGCTGTGCCTTCAAAATAATTTAACACAGCCATTAAAGTCTAAATCGTTGGCAACAAAAGTGAGTATATATCAAATTGTGCACAATTAGCCATTTTCCCTCCCTGGTATCATGTGACTCAAAAGTGTTACAAGGTGTCAGGTGTGAAAAGGGAGAAAGTGTGTTAAATTGGATGTTATTGCTCTCATACTGATCACTGGAAGTTCAACATGGCACCTCATGGCAAAGACCTTTAAGGATCTGGAAAAAAAAAAGAATTGTTGCTCTACATAAAGATGACCTAGGCTATAAGAAGACTGTACATGTATGGGCTGCACGAGTGCTTCCGGCTGGGAGGAACTACAGTTCACTGTGGGAACCACACATGGCAACAGACATTTACGGCATTTAGCAGATGCCCTTATCCAGAGTGACTTACTACTCATACTACCATACAATTCAAGCAATGGTGGGTGAAGGGCCTAGCTTAAGGACTCAATTGTGGCAGCTTGGCGGATGTGGGATCGCCAGGCTGCCGCAGTCCTGATATGTACTGTGACATACTGAAGCAAAGCATGATCCCTTCCCAACATAATGATCCCAAGCACACAACCACTGCCTTGCTAAAAAAAAAAAAAAAAAAAAAACTGAGGGTAAAGGTCAAACATGTCTCAGACTCTACTGAGCATCTTCGGCATTCTTAAATTGAAGATGGAGGATCACACGTCCCCAGAATCCACCAGCTCACCTGTGGTTTGTTCCAAGTGCATGTGGAACACGCTGATATTAATACCATAATGATTCAGATTACAATCACTTGTCAAATTACCATGCCGGCACAAATACAATCCGACATGCATACAAAATAAAGTAGTTCCAGGAAGACCATACCTGCATGTTCATGTAGCCATCTACTGATACAAGGTAGCCCTTGTACTCCATCCCCCATTTCAGCTTCACCATTACTGGTTTTCCTGTTAGACCATTCAGGAATGGCTTTGGATTCAAGGGCAAACTCTGAAAAGAAAAGAACGTAGTAACGGATCAAACCTGGCTGAATTCAGCAGACGTGCCTGAAGATGGTGCCTTTCTAAGTCATTCCAAGTTTACTAATTAGACTGTTGGATACTCAATGGCCACTTTATTAGGTACACATCGTTTCTGCACGTACAGTCCATTTTCAGTTCCACTTAAATATAAAGCTGCCCATAATAGTTTCTAGCCTACAGCTTATCTGTTTATTCATCCATCCATCATCTTCCGCTTAATCCACAAGGGATCGCGGGCCAGCCGGTGCCCACCGGGTTCCTTTGACTCTTATGTATACAATAGAAATAGATGAAGTAAGGTCTGTAATTGGAGAACTACAAAGTGCATATATAAAAATGAGCAGTCTGAGGGTCCAGAATTGTCTTGAGTTGTTAGAAAAATGGTTAACTTTAAGAATTGTGCTAACGCACCCATAACTGTCATAATACATCATAACGAAGCTCCGCGCATACGTACATAACCAGAAGCTTCATTCTTTAGTCAGTAATACAGAATTTCAAATGTTTAATTATTGAGGATTAATGACCGATCTGGCGTTCGGTGCAGGGGCGGGCTTAGTCACAAAACGGGTGTGAAGAAATGCTAACGCCATGCTGCAGCTACACAACGCTAATCCCATTTTTTGTTTTACGTTTCTACATTCTTGGCTTTTTACACCAACGCAAATACCTCGTGAAACACAGAAACCACAAAAACAACAACAAACACGCTATACATGCTCTTAAAGCAAATTCAAATGGAAACAAATATCCAACGTTGAGTTATCGCGTCTCCGCATTATCGCCTGCACCAAAATGAAAGAAAATTTCCTCACACTACATGAAATAGGACGTTATTGGCAAAATGGGAAACCCCACCCGTACTCACCATTCTCGGAGTTCAGAGTTTAATACCAAAAATATTACTTTATTCAAAAAGCATCTGATTCGGACGAGCACCCGCACGCCTTACCGCCAGGAAAGGGAAGGACAACGAGTAAACTTTGAACCAGAAACGGAACGACAGAGCCTCGCAACGGCCTCTGCTGTTCAGGAGGATAAAGCGTGGCGTGAATTAGAGGCTGGATCCGAAACGTTCAGCAGATAAACAAATACATCCTCATTAAAAAAAACAACAAAAACTATGCAATAAACCAACAAATATGGACTGTTCCAATGTTGGAAAACAATAACTGCCTGCATGGTATAGCTTTGGGGTCGTTCACGAATCAGAAGTTGATTATTTTGCATTGACATTTACTCATTTGGTATTGAGAGACACTTTACATTTACAGCATTAACAGATGCCCTTATCCAGAGCGACTAAGAAATCATACAGTCTTACAATTCAAGCAATTGTGGTTTTAGGATCTTGCTTAAGGACTCAACTGTAGCATCTTGGTAGAGATGGGATTTGAACCCTGGACCATCAGGTCCAGTACCTTAACCACTAGGCTACCACAGTCCACTTTACAATACTGGTACATAACTAAGCATACAATAAGACTTAGCTAAAAGTTTATTGACAATAAATGAATGCATACACTAACACTAGTGCTTTATGAGATAATGATAAATATGCCCTTAAACAAATGAGCTTCAGTCAGTAACTGGGACACACTTATTGCATTCCAATAATGTAAACATGCACAAATAAATGTATATCTTGCCTCACTTCATTGTGCAGTACAAAAATAAATTACAAATATATTTATTAATACACAAATGAGTTACCAACAGGTCCACACTAGACACTTTTTATGAATGCATTACAGAAAGAATGTTAATTAATGCATAAAGTCTTTAATTCATTAACATAAAGAGCTGACAATAAGTAAGTAGTTAACATCTGCCCTTATTAATGGCTATTTATGTCACGCCTTAGATTATTAATATATATTTTCCAATATCTCATAAAGCACTAAGTATTGTATTAGCTCATCCATTAATTTATTGATCATAAACTTTTAGTTAAGTCTTAATGTATGCCTAGATATATACCAGTATTGCAAGTAAGCGTTACCAACTTACAAAATAAGCAAACTGTTAAAGATGTCATGTTGCAAGTACTTGACGATCAATAAGTATCCGTTACCATCCAGACTAGAAACTAATGCCAAACAGGGTCAAGTAAGTTATTTCAGCAACCAAGTCTTTATGCAGACAGGCTGAGGCAAAGAGTGACTATGGACAAGACAGACTATGGACAACCAACTGTCCTTTTCTTTGCACATTGCTAAGGTCTCTCAGGCATTTGTTAAAAAGCGCCACTACAATTTCAAACATGTCTAGTTACATTTAAACAACTGAAAAAAATACTGAAACATATCTTATAGAGTATAATATGACAGAGAACAGATGTAAATTATTTTTCTATGGACCAGACAAGTCTCTAAATGTAGACAACACATTTAGCTACTCCCACAACAAATAAATTAACAGTTGGGCAAGATTTACTTGTTGTTCAAGATTTTCATTCACATCTGGGGATTCTGCAAGCCATTCCAGATGTGCAACTGTTTCTCAGTGCTTCTTCACACCATAGTCTCAGGCACACTCAAATGCAATCACTACTTTCTTGCCAATCATTAACAGCTTCTTTGCAACACATTTTCCACACATCGACTGACACATTACTAACTGCGCCATTGTACCACCTCTTCTCAATCCCATCACACACCCCACAAGAATGTATAGCCCAACCATCCTTGTGCAATGTAATGCAAACATTGTATTTTATTACCACCCCAAAGTAACTAAAGTAATTGTTTTTGTATGAAGTAGGTTTCATGATTACACTTAGATCATCATAGTAATGGAGTTACAAACCTTTACCTACTCTCCAGAGGCTGTTACTGTTTATATCATGATTTCTTTACCTTACCAGTTACAGCTTTAAAAGCTAAGCCATAAAACCCAAAAAATGATGAGACACACTGTATCACCACTTACAAAGTTATAATGTGCTCAACCTGCTGTGAATGGTTCAGTGGGCCCCAGCCTGTATGTATCCACAACCAGTAACATTACTTTAAAGAGAAAAATAACTGTCACTGGGAAGACATACATGTGATTTCATAGTACAATCACAGTAATATAAAAATGTGACTTATCCTATGGAAGGATAGGTAGATAGACATTAGGTCTGCTTTGACACATAGGAAAGGTATTCTCTTTTCAATGTGTTGTCTTCCTGGGCTCATTTTGAGATGACTAGGGCTTTATGATGAGGTGCATTGGACTAGACAAAAATGTTTTTGTTTTGCTAATTTTGCTTTCTGTAAAAATGTGAGATTATGAAAGACAGTGTCAAGCTCAACCAAACATTGTTTTCAAATTCGCTGTAGCACATAAGAAGCATTAAAACAAACTTTTCGAGTTAAATTGCATTCAATCTTATTATGTTCATTATAATCACATGGTGCAGACACATTTTTATCTAAGTGACTTGCAGCTGATGTTGTATGTGCTCAGCAACTGGTGCCTCTTGTATCATTGTCCAACAGTAGTGGTCCAGTACTGATAGATCTCACAGATCTTGCCTTGATACCACTTTTCAGCTGTCACAATATCATGATGAAACCTTTCACTGAACAGATATGATGATGTAATTGTTTTTTTTTCAAAAATATTTTAGCATGTAGTTAACTCGGTGTAGTTTCATGCACTGTAAATTCTCAAGAACATCCTAAAGTGCATTTTCTGCTACTTTATATCTCTTGGCTAATTAGCAGATCTGATGCCTCTGTCATTGACGACCTGATTTGTGGAAGATAAAAAACTTTCCTCAATCTTGTCATTAGTTTTATTTCTGGAAAACTCTGTCTTAAATAGTGAACTTGATCACTTTCTTTGGTCAATGCTTTAACAAAAATATTTACATTTCACATGAAGAGGATACAGAAATATATGTGTGTGAAATATCAAACAGTAATATCAAGTGCCTGATGTGCCACTATCCCATCCACAAAGCAAATAACTGTACTTTGTACACCTGAGCTGAATTCTGAATAGCAGTGCCAATACTTTTATATGACCACAGATATTCCAGTCATCATTGTTATTCTGTGTTTCAACATCTGTTCCATGTTATCATGGGTGTGCAGAATAGCCAGTGGATACTGAAGGAAGGACTTCATTCTTCATTTTTGTCATGGTTTCATAAGATATAAAATTGTGTACCTGGTGACAGCAAACCCCATGCTTTCAATATTAAACAAAGTTTGTTCTGCGTTAGCATCTGACAAATCAAAGTCTCTGCTCAGTACACTGCTTACAAACATTAGGGGATGTTTCAAAATGAATTATCCTATGATGAAAATTAAATATCCTCCAATTTTTGTGAGCATATATACCTGCCAAAGATGTAACAGCATGTATAGCAGCTGTAGGAGATTTCTGGCGACATTTATTAAGACAGTTATTCCTCCTCTATGTCGTTACTCATCAAATTGCTAAGTCATAGGTGACTATGAACAACAACAACAGTGGGATTGGCACCCAGTTTTTGAAAGGTCATAATTTCTAAATTGGCCTGACTCTAGGTATGAAACAGAAACTTGATATTCCTTTAATGTATGTTTATAATATGGCACGAAAATGGTGATTTAGGAATTTTGTGAAGCAAATCTGAGACAGGACTGCAACAGCTTCTCTTGGATATGTGTGATTTGGCATGGAATGACCCTGGTATTAGGCCAGCAGTAGCTGACAGATTTGATGGTAATTATTTCCTCAGAGTCGATGTTTCAAACTACAGTCTACATAATACATGTGGAAAAGGCCAAAGGTTTGCACTCTTCTGAGAAGAACTGCCACTAGATTTCAGAACATGTGAGCTCAGTCACTGATGTTTGACAACACATACTGACTCATAGTTGGCATTCCAATTCATGCCACAAACAAGGATCCAGTTTGTGGACTTCACCTCAGCGTTCATACACTCTCATCCTGACAATCTGTCAGTAGATCATTGGTTTCCTACCTGGCAGAGCACAAAACGTGAGGCTGATGAACATCAACTCAAACATACAAACAGTCAGCTCCAGTTTAGTTTGTAGATACCAACAGGCAGAAACAAATTATTTTTATGTTTAAACACTCGGTCAATGAAACTTATTCTGTTTCTGATATCAAACATATCTGATGGGGTTTTCATAATTTTAAATCCGTATGGACTTTATGAACTTCCGTTATTTGGACGCAGAAAGTTCTTTAACTGACTTGTCAGAGAGGTGGAAAGTGTCATATGGAGAGTGACAGGTGTTAAGTTAAAGGATTAACATTAAAGGATAATGATTACACAACTAATAATGTACTTAAAATCTGAACATACCATTTAGTAAGTTGTGGGACTAAACCTTAAACTGGCCACTGGTAATCATCACATCTATCCTTAAGCGAGAGAGGGCTGCATAACAACTCACATCAAAAGTAATCTTTCATAAGCTGCGTTACAGAGAGGTTTCCAAACCCCGAAAGTAGCATAACAAAGTAGGATATCATCTTGAAAATTAGTTATGAATGAACTAAGTCGTTATTCTTTTAAAACATTTGAAATAAAATACTTTCATTTACTTTTGAAACAAAATGAACTTTAAAGATAGGCATGAAGGGATTAGGTGTGGAAAGCCTCTCAGCCACACATTCACATTCCAGAGAGCCAATCAGGAAAAGGGTAGAGAATGGCACGTCTTTGATCTGAGAGCACTTCCGTTTGGCCTTGTTTTCCATTCTTACTGCCTGCCACAAGCCTCCAATCTGACATGAGTCAAGTACCTTCTGAAACAAAACCACTCCACATGATTAAGATTAGAGTGAGAATTAGTAGGTTACCAATATATAGTAGAGAAACAAATTCCTTCCCTGTCATATGTTCTAATTATTAAATAGTTATTTAATTCTTTGGATTTAGCTCATTTTTAACCTTATTGTTAAATATTTATATAGCAATGTAATGTATTATTACATTTTTATTTAATAATAATTTCTATTATTGCATAATAATAATAATAATAATAATAATAATAATAATAATAATAACAGTAGTAGTTATGGTAGAATATAAGAACACTGTACTTGTGCCAGAACCATGTGTAACTTAATCCACATATTGCAGTTTCCCAACAAACCTTCATGTAATCTCAATGTCACACAACTGCACATAGCTAGAAAATGCGAGATGGAAGCCCAGCCATTAGAGGCAACACATGCCGCTGCAGTATGCCCTGGTCATAAAGCTAAACTGTTAGTGCCCTCTCATATTGCAATTAGGGATGAACAGCTGTTGTATGCAGTGGTTCCCCAAATCATCAAACAGTTAGGACAGTTACTCTAAAACAACGGCAAGACTGAAGCACTAGCCACAAGGCCTCCATATTTAAATCTGTCCGTTGTCATGTTCCTGGAACCTGGATTCCTGACTAAAGACAATATGATTCCAGTCCATAGCAATTCAAGTTTCTTGTTCACTACACTACACTACGGCAAACAAAGGTGACAGTGGCTAGCTCTCAATGATTGGACACATAGTGGCCAGTGACAACAAATTTCCTTCCGCCGAATGCCTGGAAATGGCAGAGACAAGTGTGTGTAGAGAAGGTGCCACCCCCTTCTGGATGGTGGACAACAAAACTATGGGAACTGCATGTTCTTGTCAGGGGATGAAATGAGTCTTGGCCATTCAGGGATACAGGTTACAGATACCCTTACAGAACCACTGCTTCCACCAGCTAGGAATGGCCAGAATGGCCAAGATTGCATTCAATTAATCAAAACCTCTTGGATTCCATTGTTATTTAAAGACCATTACATGTTCAAATACTAGGAACAGATAGCCACACATGCTGCTATTACAAATCTATCTATTCAAAATATTTGATCACAGAGATATTGGTTAGCAAATTGATTGGTCTTTCTATGTAACTCAACACCCCATGAGTATACTGCGAATCAGAGAGCATCATGGGAAATCTTAAAAGATTAAAAAAGTCTTGCTAATAGTGACCAATCAAGAGTCCCTGTCTTTGCAAACTAGTCAGAATAGTCTGTGAGTAAAAACTTATTCTTTAGATGCAAGAGGGCACCAAATTTGATTCTTTTAAAAGTCATTTTTGGGGCACCTGGTGTACGATTAACGCACTTTTTTCTTATGGCGTCATTTACCGCTTGTGCGTGCTTGCGTGTGTAGGTACGTAACTTGGATGAGAATCCAGTGTGACTCAGGAGTCGAGTTCTCCAGGAATGCACCTTTAAATCCGAGTCAAAATGTTAGCAGACGGAGGCGGAGCTGAAGTGCATAGTCCTGTCAGTCACCGATATCCAGGCGCACCGTAACAGTCGGATATAAACTGCGTCTGAAAAGGAAGAAGCAGAAGAAGCTCTTTATAGGCAGAGTGAATCAGACAGACTCGGACTCTGGGCTATAAACAGATGGCGTGGTCGCGCGAGATTTGCGCCGCCGCGCAGGTGAACCCTTTCACTTCGTCCCGGTGGGAAATGAGCGCAGCCCCGCGCGCGCACCTGGCTGAGCCACGCTAACCAAATCATGCTCCTACATGCCACCTGAGAAGCTCGAGCGCAACCTGCGGATTCACTGACTTGACTTGAGTCGAAAGAATTAACCGTGTATTGTTATTTAGAGAAAGAGTATATTTAATTTAAAGTACAGCATAGTTTTTGTTAGGGAAACTGACGAGGAAAACGATGGGGAGGTGGGCGTTGTTTGTCATGCTGGTATTGGGGTCACCTCACGTGGTGCGTTCAGGTGAGTCTTTCACTGCAGGTGTCAACAAAACAAGAACACGCGCGCACTTACTAAGGGACTATTGCTAAACTGCTTAAAACCTAATATTAGTTTCACCAATAAAGTTGCAAATTTATTTTTGCGTCTGAGCTGTACAGGGTCAGTTGTCGCAGTTGAGATAGTTATTGGAGTTTTTTGCTCATATTTGTTGTACAGGTAATGTATCCATAGATGGCTTTCCTTTATTTAACTTTGTCTCATAAGCTGTGGAGTTGTGTGTGTGAATCTGTAAAGGCTTCTGGTAAACTGAGGAGTTATACTCACTGATCAAATTATTGGGTACACTGTGTTTCTACCCTCATTCTATCAGTTCTACTTACCATATAATAGCACTTTGTAGTACAATTAGTATACAGTGTAGTTCATCTTTTTCTCAACAAACCTTGTTAGTTGCCTTTACTCTGCACCCTTATGATCAAGACCTCCACAGATCAGGTAGTATTTGTTTGGAAGGTTACTTTCAGCACTGTGGTGATACTGATATGGTGGTGTGTTAGTGAGTGTTTTGCTGGTATGAGTGGATAAGACACAGCACTGCAGTAGGGGTTTTTAAACACCCCATTGTGACTGCTGGAATGAAAATAGACCAACTTAGTACGGAACCACCAGCATCCTGCGAGCACTGATGATAGACTGGAGGATGACAAAAAGTGCAACAAAATATGAGATCTGTAAGATGGAGGGATAGAGCAGATCTAAGATAGAGCAGACAGTGAGTAAACTCAATGTTAATAAACGCCAGCAGCACTGCAGTCTAATCCAGCCGTACCAGCAAAGCACACTAACACACCACCCAGTAGTAGCTAATCTGGGACTGTGGTGGCTTAGCAGTTAAGGTACTGGGCTATGGAGCAGAAGGTCCAGGGTTGATATCCCACTTCTGCCACAGTTGGATCCCTGAGCAAGGCTCTTAACCTGCAATTGCTTGCTCAGGTGTACCGGATAAAGTGATTGGTGAGCGTACAAGTTTACAAGTACAAGTTTAATGATCAGGTCAGGAATTCTACAGTGACATATTCATGGGTAAGTGTTGTGTGTGTGTGTATGATTTTTTTGTTTGTTAGTTTTGAAAAATCGATCAGAGTTCATTGTATCAAAAAAAGTTTTTCAGTAAATGATTTTGTATAAATATAATCAATATTTTGTTTGTTTTGAACGAAATTAACCTTACTGTAAAAATCATTATATGCATGTACAGACACACCATGCAATTTTCTGTACAGTTTTCAGTATAGTACGAAAAACTTCAGGCCAATCCAATAATTTACTTAATTGCAGATACTGTTGTGACAACAGTGTGAAAGTAATTTTTTTTCAACTGGCTATAAACAATGGAATAGCTAGAACACAACAACCTTAAATGGCCCATTCTACCTGAATTCACCCTACCTGAACACATTACCATTGTGGCAACCTATTACAAGGTAAAGTAAGTTTAAGTATAAATAAAAAGAGACCGAACATGAGGCTGTTAAAACATTGCTAATTATTAAAAAATATATACTCTTGCTGCTAGTACTGTTGAAATATATACGATGACGATGAGGTTTCAGAGTATGCAAACTGAATGTGTATTTTGTTAGGTGAAATGATTCAAAACAGCTGATTAGCCTGCTATCTAATTTATATTGTATTAAGTGCATGTTGTCTTTATACAGAGTTCTAGGGTAATGTTCTGCATATTCATATCTCTGCATATTCTATAGGTCATTTCTAGTATGTTCAATCTGAATAGATAATAGCTTATGCTAATAACTAATAGCTAATGCTGTCCACTACAGACATTTCTGGTGACTGCATTGCAATTTATCAGTGCTAACAGGTGAACTTTCATGTTGCCTTACATGCACAAAACCATGTTGCAAAAAAGGGATGACAGCGAAGAGGGGTTATGAGCAGCACAGTGGCTCGGTGGGTAGCAGGTCCTGTGTTTAATCTCAGACAGAGTGTTCCGAGTCCTTTCTGTATGGAGTCCTAACCATGTCTGTGTGGGTTTACTCTGGGTGCTTCGGTTTTCTCCCACAGTTCAAAGACATGCTTTAGGTTAATTGTTTAGGCTGGCCCATGTGTATAAGTGTGTGTGCGCCCTACGATGGATTGTTCCCGCCTTTAGCTTTATCTGCTAAAGGCCGTGGCTATTACACTACCCTGTAAAGGGATATAATCCCAAAATGAATCAACACAAGACACGTCGGTTGATAAAGCTTTAATTACTTTCTAAAACCATAAATGACTGTTATCACAGTGATGTGTAGCTGTTATTTGGCTGTATGATACACCCTGCATTTGTGGTGTTTGTGTGTTAGGCTGCGATAACCGTGTGTGTAATCCTCGCCTGGGCAACCTGGCCATGGGACGCCGTTTGCATACATACACACAATGCAACTCCACCTTACCAGAGTACTCCTGTGTCTATGAGGATGGAAGCTGCATGTCCCAGTGTGAAGTGTGTGACCCGCAAGCTCACCTGCCCAGCGCCATGACCGACTCACCCTTCACACGCCCTCCTACATGGTGGCAGTCTGCCGCAAATGTCTTTACTGAAACACTGCAGCTGGACCTGGAGGTGGAATTTTACTTCACTCACCTGATCATGATCTTTCGCTCACCACGGCCTGCAGCAATGGCTGTGGAACGCTCACAGGATTTCGGCCGCACGTGGAGCACTTTACATCGATATGCTCACAATTGCAGAGCCCAGTTTGACCAAGAGGAAGGACTTGGGTGCACAGGGAAATACTCCTCAGCACAGCCTTGCAGTGGCGGAGAGGTGAGACAGCGTTCAAAAATACGGCTTACAAATCAATGTGATAATCAAATAATTAATTTGATTCAGTCTAGTGTATCATGATGTACATAGTTTTTTTTGTAATTGAGTCTGCATGGGTGTCCTCTGGGTTCTCTGGTTTCCACCCACAGACCCAAAGATTAGTTTATCGGTATCTTTAAAATGTTTCTCTGTAAGTATTTCTGTGTGTGTATGTATATGTGTGCCCATTTGCTTTGGAATGGTTTGACTCCCAGTCCAGGTGTCAGTCCCCCCTTGTGCCCTATGCTACCAGTTTGGCTCAGGTCTGTGCCTCATTGAATTTGATTGGATTAAGTCAGTGTAACGTGGCCTTTTTGTTCTATTATTTAAACCTGTAAAAATGATGTTTTTATGGGAACTTAGCCAGCATTTCAACACGTCAGTTCGTCACTGTGTTTCATTAATCTAGGTTTGCTAAGCGTTTTGTAGTTCAATTACAGTAAAATTACATTACAGTAAATATAAAATCTTTTTTTGTCAACGTAGAAATATTTTAAGGACTAAGTTATAGTAATGTCATAAACTATGATAAAAGCAAGTTGCATGGTCATTTCACATGATTAATCTATACTAACGCATTGAAATGTTTTTACCCTTAATATTTCAGATGTAGTTTTGATTTCTCTGTATTTATATGTGTGTATGTCCAGGTTATTTATCGTGCTCTGTCCCCTTGGGACACACTGGAACCCTACAGCTCAGCAGCTCGTACCCGACTTGGCATCACCAACCTCAGGGTGCGCCTTTTGCAACCCCAACTATGCCCATGCCAGCTGAATGAGGACACTGCCAACCTCCCCACTACCCACTATGCCATCTATGACTTCATCCTGAGGGGAGCATGTTTGTGTCATGGCCATGCTGACCAGTGTGTGCCAGCTGGTGGCCACCAGCTTAAGCACTTTCGTGGTCACCATGTGGTAAGTGCAGGGCCTTGGTGCAGGACCTTTTTCTGTTTCCTAGTGTAGATATCAGAGTCCTGTTTAGCTATTTTGCTTGTTTTTTTTCAGTAGTGCGAAAACAATGCACAATCTTATCGTCATGACATTTATCAAACTTGACCTCTGTTCTAGAAATAAATACTCTGACAGACCAAATTTTTTACTTAAAACTATAATCGCCATGACCTGTCACGTTGAGTGCGTCAGAGATACTTTAGTTTATCTTTTACAATCACAACCTGACAAGATAGCCAGTCCAGCGGTGCCAAATACAATTGAGCGTTTCATCAAGGAGAGTGTCTGACTTGTAATATGAACATGCATTACTCTTGTCCCTTACCATGAATAGATGCTTGCCTTCTGTTCTGTATTTTCTTTATTCATCCCTTTTTAGGTTAATTCTGGTGTAAAAAATACCCTGCCCTGTCTGTAGTAGCAGCACTGTAAGCTGTTCTTAATATCAAGGCCAAGATATGAAGAGAGATAAGAAAATCAGACAGGAAGGAGGGAGTTAAAGTGTGTGTGATATATAGAGGAAATAGGGTGGAGGTAAGAGAAAGGGCCTTATTGCCACCACTTTCCCTAATCCTTTATCTTCCTTTGCCTTCTGCAATCGGACAATAATAACAACAAACATTGAAAAACAATCTGCAGACTGTACTGGCTCTTTGATCGAAAAGTGCAGACCAACCATGCATGCCCCACGCCAAAACCCACAAACACAAAGGTTCACATTCATTTACTTAGTTAGAAACACGTACTTATAATCAGGGATTAATTTTCTGTTTGTCTGAAAACACATTTAGACATACACATTACACATGCAACTTCTGAAGACTCTGCAGGACTGTGTTTATTACAAGTGCACGCAGGGCCATATGTAAACATCAAGGGTTTATAAAATAATAATGCTGTCCTAAGGGGATTGGGGGAGGATGCAAGTTTTTGTCATTATTATTAAATGGTCCAGGTTAGTTAGGTATAAACATATATACAGAGGGTACGGAAAGTATTCAGACCCCTTTAAATTTATCACTCTTTGTTTCATTGCAGCCATTTGCTAAACTCCCAAAAGGTTTTTTTTCTCATTAATGTACACCCAGCATCCCATCTTGACAGAAAAAAACAGACGTAGATATTTTTGTAAATTTTAAAAAAAGATAAACGGAAGTATCACATGATCATAAGTATTCAGACCCTTTGCTGTGACACTCATTTAACATACAAGTTGTCAATTTCTTCTTGAGATGGTTCTACTCCTTCATTGGAGTCCAGCTGTGTTTAATTGAACTGATTGGACTTGATTAGGAAAGG
>JAUZST010070105.1:0-21943 GCA_034779995.1 Parotocinclus haroldoi | reverse complement strand
GATCCCAAAAATCCTCCCATATCTCGCTGACCCGCTTTGTATTCGCTCTAAGTGGCGACTTGTGGCTTCTTTTTATTATTCGCTCTCACGTTCTTTGGTCCGATTAAACGGAATCTTGGTCCAAATAAGCAAATAAAATTACATGTATATAATAGGATTTGTTTCTGTACTTTAGGATTCGGTCCCAATAAGCGACTGCTCCCATTAACTGGATTCGACTGTATTTTAATCCTATATGCTGAATTCACAATAAACTGTAATTCAAATTAGCCTGCAGAAGTTGTTAATCTTCGTTACTATAGAACTGACACAATGTGTAACTTGCACAAGGGTTCCCAAACCAATGTTACATAACACTGTATTACTATGCAGAAAGTAGACTCATGTAGGGAGCTTAAACTAAACACAATGGAGGGGAGAACCAATGGAGATGTCTGTGAAATTTGAGCTACCTACTTACACAGATTCTAACCCAAAGTTCAACGTTGTTATGCTTTTGCCTTCCATCGTCATGCGTTTATTTTCCTTGACACAACCACAGATTGTGTTTACTCAGATGCTTATCGTTAGCATTTGCAAACATTTGAGAGTAAGAATGCACTCTTGAATCCAAGAGGCACTCTTGTGCTCTCTCCAAGTTTTTATGAGCATATGAGATTTAAAACATCCAATACTACTATAATACTATAAAATAACAGCTGGATTTCTCCATTAATTACTCATAAAATTGGATCTGCTCTTCATCAGGTCAAAACAAGACATTTACAAATCTAGCAATGATACAATCCATGCAGTTGTGGGTTAAGAGCCTTGCTCAAGTGGCAGAGATGGGATTTGAACCCTTTGATATATGAATTTACCATTCAAGGGTCTTTCTCAAAGGGTAAGCAGTGGCAGCTTTGGGAACTTAGAACCAGACATTTCACAGCTGGGTAAAGCAGGAGCTAAACGGAAACCCAGACATCATTAAATAATAGTAAAAATACTACATTTTTAATTCTCTTAACAATTCACAGATTCCCATGTTTTGAGGCAGCAACACACCCCAAACAAGTATGTATTCTCCACCCAGCTTGGCAGGAGATAGGAAGTTTTGGAGACGTTGTACAACAGTAATATAAAAGCCCTTTCCATTTCCACCTAATAATAGGTGGACAGTCTTGAAAGAGCCCTGATTTCATCCCCACCTTTAGAATGACTTCAGTGAGCAGACATTACCATTACATCATTAATTAATCTCACTAATGCATGGCCAGAAGTCCACAATCTAGTGGAAAGCCAGAAGAAAGGAGTCAGAGGAGTTGAACCTGTTACAGCATTGTGTCTCCATACCACCATCTTCATATTACTGACCATGGCTTTGTAATGAGGTCTTCAGGCAGCACATATTGATTTCATGTCTGAATGTCCACATGCATGAGCCATATATTAATTTGTATTGATGGCTTCTGCCAATGTCCTTTCAGTTTGCTCATCTTCCATGCATAGGGATAAATTATGTAGCAGGTGGAAACTATAAGATTATAAGATTATTATAATCGATTTCATTGCATTCTCTGCATGATAAAATAAAGGTGTAGGAGATTCAGACTAGAAGGTTAATCCATACGTTAATTCGGTTTTTCCCGAGGGCACACACTTTAAAATGTTCCACTGTTCGATCCTTTTTGTAATGTGTATAACCGAAACTGAAATGGAACAAATATGACGGTGGCAGCTCACCAGAATATGGTGGATAGTTTGGCTAGGTGGCTAACTCGATCGGGCTGTGGGCTAATATTGCCAATGTTGGACACTTGAGCAGGACATCAGCTCATTCGTACAAATTGTTTGGTAGGCCCACCGTCTGATTTGTTGTTTTAGCATTAGCACAAGGACAACTTATTGTCAACGACTGGATCCAAACATTTCACACTTAGATTTGTCACTCCACAATACTCTTTTCCGCTGATCTTCCTTCCAATCTTTGTGAGCTTTAGCATATCTTAGCCTTTTCACCTTTCTCCTCTTCTAGTCCTTAGTTTTTAATACTGCATAAACATTATCTGGTTTTCTGAGACAAAACGAAATAATTTTTATGGTCATTCATGGTATATATAATCTAAAGATGGCCTTAGACTTTTGAATGGCACTATTTGTTTATGTGGGCCAAATGTCTACATTATGATAAGAACATTTTGCCATTGTGTGACTCGTCTAAAAAAGAAAGTAATGGAGGAACTGGAGGAAATGGACACAGAGCATGGCAGCAGGTAGTGTATTTACTACAAATCCCAAGCAATGTTTTAATCCATGTTTCTGTTGTATTATGGAGTTTGGCATGTTTTCCCCATATGCGTTTTGGGTTTCCTCTGGGTATTTTGTCTACTTTACTTTACTTTATTCCCAGAATACTGCCTGGTGAGTTTGATGCATTAAATTGCCCCTAGGTATGAATTAAAAAAAGAATCTAGTGCGCTGGCCGGAGTGTATTTATGCCTTATACCAAATGTTTCTGTAATTGGCTCAGGACCCAGAATAACCTCAATTAAATAAGGCAATTATAGAAAATAAATGAAAAGACATTTTTAAAATAACGTATTGTGTCCTAAAGACACTGAACATCACTCCCCTGTGTCTTTACAATTCAAGGTCATTTCACGTAACCGCTTTTTGAGGACTGCCATCATCTCTGTGCTATTATAGTCCTCCTGAGATTGATACTGAGGCCTTGCTTTGTACAGAAAGCTGACAAGTGGATCATTTTACATTTGTTTTTCAAACCATAATCAGATCAAGTGTTCGGTCAAGAAATTGTATCTGATGATTCAGATCAAGTGAGCTTGTCAAAAGGTCACACTGAACTCCAGCTGCCTCATATTTCTTTGAACTTGTCTATTTGGTCACCACAATATTTTTTAAAAAAATTAATCATTCTGGAGTAATAGATAAATGCCGTTACATAACATAAACTGTTTCCAATTCATAAGAAGTCCCTTTGCAGGTAATTTTAGGTTTACATCTTAGTTTGAAACCAGTACTGCATGGCATGATGTAAATACACACACTTGGATATTGCCCTTTAATCTGTTCTCTAATGGTCAGGACCCCCACAGGACGGGCAGATCAGATCAGATCAGGTCCTGTCCAGCCACCGCTGTCCTGTGAGCACTGATGAAGGATTATAGGATGAGTAACACAAACTGTGTAACCGTCGCTAACTTTACATCTACAAGGTTGAGCTATATAGTAGGTATGTCTAATAGAGAGCATATTGCGCGAACACTGTTTTAAAAACTCCAGCAGCACTGCTGTGTCTGATCCACTCATACCAGCAACACTAACACAGTTTGTCCCAGCATGGTTACTGTGGCTGCTCCACATCTAAAGATCCGACTGATCTGGCACCACAGGCGCTCCACCAGAGCGCAGGAACTCGCTCCATCAATTGGGCAGTAGGAGACGATGTGCCTCCAAGGACGTCTCTCTTAGGACTCATTTATATAATCAATTTTGTTTTATAATTTAGATTATTTTATAATTTTTCTACTACTACTTTTAATTTTATTAATCATTTGTCATTTATTTTGAACTAATTTTGCTATAATTTAATATACATTTAGTATTTATTTAATTCCCCTGTTGAGTCTTGGTTTCTTCCTACCATTTTGGGGAGTTTTTCCTTGCCACTGTCGCACTAGGCTTGCTCAACTTGGGATTGGCCTTTTAGATCATGTATTACTGTAAAGCTGCTTTGAGACGATTCTACGTTGTAAAAAGCGCTATATAAATAAAATTGAATTGAAATTGAATTGAATCCCAACCATGAACCTTTGGAGAACAGAGTAAAAGGGACTAAAAAAGGAGGTACAGGCACAGATGCATTACAGTCTGTCATTGTAGAACTGTATTTGTATTCTATTTTTACCTATAATTAATTGAAAAATGTACAATTAAAAGCTACTACCATATCTAGCGATTAATGTAAGTATCTAAAGGTTTTCACAGGGACAACACAAGACAGGAAAGGTTGCAAAATGTTCCCCAAGGTTCCTGTTTGAATTCCCACTGGTAAACAGGTGAATTGGTTATAACTAAGTACAAAAGGGGCATCCACGAAAACGGGGACGTTTAAGAGCAATAATGAGTCATCACTTTGCGATAACCAGTGTGAGCGAATATTCCTACCAATTAACAAGCAATGCTCTTGATGCACAACTGCATGAAAGCAGGGGACTTTCGAGCACTGTCGATAATCGCTGTGTGTAAAGGGCATGGCTGAAAAACAGTACTGAATGTGCATGACATTTCCAGTGCTGTCTTATATGCCTCCATCGCAACCGCAAGAACAAATTATGGAATTATCACACTTTGTTCATCCAGCTCTTTTACAATATAGCAAATTACACAAATCAACTTTGGTTTAGTGCCTTTTTTGTATGATTTGTGAAGCATACCTCAAAGAAATACATTTTTAAAAAATGTTTTACCAAAGTAGGTTATCGTTTAATGTTGAGAAAGAAAAAAAAAAAAAAAAAAAAATCACAATCAGTACATTGTTGCTCCTCCTTGGGGATTACCTGAATTCTCTGAGGTATGAATTTCACTAATGAATAACTGCATTCTACACCAAGCCTGTTCCAACTTTCTCAACCTCATGCTAAACTTGTCATTGAGTGGATATGCCTTTATTGACGATAAGCCATGACACTCTTTGCTCTGTGGCAAGATGCATAATCATCCTGAAAAATGGCTTCATCGTCACCAAACGTACCTTCTATAGATGGAAAGAAACAAGTGTCTGAAATTTCGATGTGAATTACATTTATATTTACGGCATTTAGCAGACGCCCTTATCCAGAGCGACAGTTTTACAATCTAAGCAATGGTGGGTTAATGGCCTTGCTTGGGACTGTGGTGGCCTAGTGGTTAAGGCACCTGATGGTCCTGGGTTCAAATTCCACCTCCTGTGCCATGCTGCCACAGTTGGGTCCTTAACCCACCATTGCTTGGATTGTATGAGTTGTAAGTCGCTCTGGATAAGGATGCTGTAAATGTAATGTTCCTTAAGGACCAAACTATGGCTGCTTGGCAGAGGTGGGATTTGAACCCAGAGTCCAGTGCCTCAACCACTAGGCTACCACAGTCACATTAAATCTTAAAAATAACCTGTGCATTGATGTTGAGGATTTGCCATTTAACTCTGCAACCCCCATATAATGACTGAATGGAACCAATAAAGCCAGCATTATCTCCTCAGCCAATGCAGATTCATAATTCGTGATCATGAATATCCAGCATACAGTACATACTCCATGATTGCTTGTCTTTAGCCCCCTGTACTTTTTTCTTTTAAATTGATTTAGATGCTATTCTGTTTAGGTCAGACTGGCTTTTCAATAATGCCATTTAATTTATATGATTTCTTACAGTTCTGTCACAAGCTTTGACTCCTGTTTTCTTTCATTTGTTTGCTCTGTTGTGCAGTTTCTGCTTAAGCCATGCTGCTTTGAGTTTTCCGTCCTGATGCTTTGATGTCTTCTTTGGTCTTCCCATATGTTTTCCTTTTAGAAGCCTCCTATTAAGGCACCAACTTTAAGACACAGCTGTCTGTGAACAAACTAGCACCTTTTGCCACAGCCATTATCAGGATTTACTTAGTTGTATTTTCTGCATTTTTATAAAGAAAAAATTACATTCTGCATTTTAAGTATTCTATTTAATTTCTGTGTATTTAAACGATTACTACAGATTTATTTATCAGGTCATTTAGTCTAGGTCTTATATGTAACGTCTAGGCTGCCCAAAGAGAGACCTCCCAAGTTGTGTTTTTTATTCCATTTAGGGTTTTTTTCCTATGGAAAGTTGAATTAGTGAGAATATAATAGTTAATCGTTAAATGTAGATCAGTTTGCGAATGTGCTGTCAAAGGAGCATTCTGTATTCAGAATGAATGACTGAATCTAAACAATTTCTGTTTTAAATTAATCAAAGCAGCACGACCACAGGGCAGCTGTGTTTCTAACCATAATATTTAATCGTGTGTTGTTCATTTAGCCACTGGGCCATGTCACTGATATGAAGGTAACTTTTAATGCTGTTAATCATGGTCTGTCACATTGCTTAGGCATTGCTTACTTACGGTAACAGATTACAAAGGAGTTCATTATCAGACAGTGATTGTTCATCTTCTAAATTAGCTCATGAATGTCTAACAAAAGAAGAATCAGAACATGAAATACAAAGAAACTCTGTGTCTGATGTCATGTAGTCATAAATCCCCAGTCGTCTTCAACTATCCTGACAAGCTGTGGTGGGTCACAAGGTGGAAATCCATCCTGGACTTGGAGCCGTCCATTACAGGGACAATTCAGAGCGGCCATCCACCTTACTGTCATGTTTGTTTGGGAGACGGGAGAGAGCCACATAATGTGGGCACAAGAAGAACATAATCACACAGGGCGTTACCGTAAACCAAAGGGTAAAATAAATCCAATAAAAGTGTTCAGTGATTGAAATGTAATTTAAACATATTTGTACATTACAAGGTTTTTTAACAGTTATGTTAATTGCATAGAGGCACGTGTGATGTCTTTAACCTCTTTGCATTATTCCAGTTCACTTCCAAAATTACTGCAGGCAAGAAAATATAGTACTGTGCAAAAGTATTAATCCACCATTAGTTTTGTGGTTTGTGGTATAGCGAACATATATAACATATTTATATAGCAATTGGACCCAAAAAATGCAATCTTGGATTGGTCACTCAATAATTCTCTTTTTTTTTTAAACTCCTTTTCTTTCTAATCTTTGTAAGCTACACCATATCTTTTCACACTGTTCCTCCTGCTGCAAAGTTCTTTTCTTGGCTGCTACCTTTCCAAAAAGACCATTCCTGATCAAGCGTCTTTGGACTGTAGAAAGGTGAACTTGGGTGAACCCCAATAAGGCTGCCAGATGCTGCTACTGCTCATGTGTACGGGGAGATCACACCAAATACACTGCTCACAAAAACTAGAGAATATTTCATTAGGGGATATTTCATCTTAACAGGTTTTTTTTTAATACGCCATACAAATGTCCTATATCTTATGCCAACAATATATAATATACCTTTTCTAAAAAAATGTCCAAAACTTACAATGCCCACAACGATTTTCTATGTGCGAGAACTAAATGTTCAGTCACTATTACAGCTGTACAGTTTCACTGAATTATTAATGATCAAGTCTGAAAACATGGAATCCAATCCATGTCCTGCTATGAATGGTGTCAGGAAACCAGGACCTTTTCTGATCTGTAAATACAGCTGGACTTTTTCAGAGTTCGACGTGCCAGTCTGAGGGTTCTGACAGGGCATGACTGTACTCTGTACATGTGTATGACCTGGAGTATACCTAGAGTATATTTATTATACTCTCTATATAAAAACATAACATTTAACACCGTTTAATATAAAATAAATAATGCAAGAGGATTCAACCTTAATTTGCCTAGTACAAAAATATCTTTAAATGTGCAAGTCAGGCTGTTTAGCGCTTCAGGTTCTTATATACACTGCACAAAATAAACTTTAAAATGTAATGTGTTTAACAAGTGCTGTTTAAAGTACCAAAAGTGTCCAGTTACTCTGAGGAACTGCTTGTCCTCTAACATTAAAATGTGCTTCTCCCTAGGATAAAAAAGGTAGCTTTTCTGTCAAACATAAGGACATTGTCCATTCAGAGCTAGACTGATGTGAAGTGAACATTTGCTGTGATACAGCCTGTATTCTGCTTTTCATCCTTTGCTATTTTCAGACATGCCACCCATTGTTTCCAAGTGAGATTTCTTTCCTGACTTCTGGTAAACTCCTCCTTACATTCCCCTTGACTTTTTCATACTCTTCCCTTCTTTCATCTACAACCCCAATTCCAATGAAGTTGGGATGTTGTTTAAAACATAAATGAAAACAATTGAAATGCTTCAACTTTATTGCTGTTTGCAAATATACATTCATTTTTGAATTTGATGCCTGCAACACGTTCCAAAAAAGTTGGGACAGGGGCATGGTTACCACTGTGTTAGATCACTTTTAACAACACTCAAGGTTTGGGAACTGAGGACACTAATTGTTCAAGCTTTGTAGGTGGAATTGTTTCCCATTCTTACTTCATGTGCAACTTCGGTTGCTCAACAGTCTCACATTTTCAATGGGAGACAGGTCTGGACTGCAGGCAGGCCAGTCTAGTACCTTCACCCTTTTACTACGAAGCCAGGC
Source organism: Parotocinclus haroldoi (assembly GCA_034779995.1). Classification (NCBI taxonomy): domain Eukaryota; kingdom Metazoa; phylum Chordata; class Actinopteri; order Siluriformes; family Loricariidae; genus Parotocinclus; species Parotocinclus haroldoi. Next base: position 13,704 of record JAUZST010070105.1, on the reverse strand, counting down.
TGTAATAAGCTGAAATAAGCAGGGGCTCCCCTGAAAAAGACGTCGCTTGCATGGAAGCATGTGTTGCTCCAAAACCTGTGTGTACCTTTCAGCATTAATGGTGCCTTACTCATGCCATGGGCGCTAACAGACCCCTGTACCATCAGACATGCTGGCTTTTGAACTTACTTCTAGTACTGATAAAAATCTGGACAGTTCTTTTCATCTTTGGCCCGGAAGACACAACGTCCATGATTTCCATGATGTGGACTCCATGATGTGGACTCGTCAGACCACAGGACACCTTTCTACTTTGCATTAGTCCATATCAGAGAAGCTGACGCCGTTTCTGGGTGTTGTTGATATAAGGCTTTTTATTTGCATGGTAGAGTTTTAAACTTGCACTTTATAGGAATGTAAAGACTAGAAATACCAACTGAATTGCTACAATGACTTGAGACAGCTGTCCTGATCTCCTTTCAATCTGAAGACTGAAGGGCCACGATTGCAACACATCTCCAGCAAGACTCATGATTGTATTCAGACTTTGGATATTTGGAAGATATTTGGATATCTGTGACTGTGGAATTGCCTGAAAATCATTTGGTGCAAGGATGGCTTAGAGTCTGGTCAACAACTAATGATCTGTGTCCATTGCTATTGGGGGATATAACTATTTTTTTACAACAAGCATGGATAATTGTGGACGAAATATGGTTTTAATGTTGCTCTGCCCGGTCTCATTTTTCCATGAAATCTTTTTTTTCTAGTCATACACAGCTTGTGGTTATAAACATTTGGATGATGTCGCACACATGGTGCTAGTACTGAATAATGATTTCAGTAGCATTAAGGAAATTTAATTTACTATTTTAAACTGACTGCTTTGAGAAATTCCACTGGCATTGCCATTATTTGCACTAGGAAGCTAAATGTATCCATCATATTACTCATCAGAGAGAATACTTAAAGGTGGTGACTGTTACAAAGCAGGCCACGGGGCAGAACACTGAACAACAGTCAAATTTTCAACAATACCTTTCATGATAACATGGTAAGAATAAGACGACCAACAAGTCGGTTTGATTTTCTCCGAACCCTTCAGTCACTTACGAGTCCACACACATGCATTGTCTTTGTTTGTCAGTATAAACAGACCCAAACTGACTTTTCAAAGATCCACAGACCTGAAATCCGGATCCACTTGTCACAGAACCTTATTGAACATAGTTTGGGCACCTATGTAGCATAAACTAGATTATTGTTGTCCAGGTTTTTAAGGTGTGCAAAGATGAAGGTCAAAATCAACAAGTTAAATGCTTTAAAAGAGTGACAGAAATGTGGTATAGCATTCGATTTGGGAAATGACGTTGGGATACCAGTCTAATCACCACATCTCAATCTCATTGAGAACTTCAGTTCAGTGTAGTACAAGCCTGAGGAAATGAAGAATGCAAGAACTTGCTTAATAAAGTTTGAAGTACATCATCCTTATGTGAGATTATGGGTTGTTTAAAAACTAGGAATACAATTTTTGGCGCCGTCATGTAAACCCAGAGGTTTCAAATTATCGAATTACCTAAGTGCATATAAACTCGTTGATCAGATTACTGACAAATTCAGATTTATTGCAGGTAATGGATCATTACGTGAAAGTAAACGCACTTACTGTAGAGTCGAAAGCCCCAAAGGTCCAAACTGTAGATAAAAGCAGGAGAGAATTCCCTGAACGTTCCATGAGCAAAAATATTACTCTGATATCACGTAAAGTGGGAGAAATGAAATAACAGAAATTCACACTCCCACTTTGCGAATATTCACTGTGTTCCATGTTTCAGAAAAAGTTACCCTGGTTCCATCTTATGACTGATGGAACGATGTTTGATCTCAAACACTGATTCACACAACATGATGTGAACAGAACATGGAAATGCCATTCGTTACACTGTCTACAGGAAACACTGTCAGTGTTGGACAATAAGAACACTAGGACAGGACAGCGTCCTGTGTGTTTACTACAGTCATCTCTGAATCCAATTTTCCTATTCTAAATATAATAGAGTCAACTCAGGCGAGAAGAATGTAAAGAGTGACTCCTTCCTGACCTCCTTTTCTAAGCTCTCTGGCTTATCTCGCTCCTTGCCTTCCTCCAATCCTCGTTTCTTTCACTACTTAGCTCGTTATGCTTGTCCTTTCCCATTCTTGGAAGTCTAGCTTCTTTAGGAGTTGTTTATGTTGGCCACATGCTGAGGTTTCTGACTTCTGCTGAAAACGCCACAGTTTGTTTGGAGAAAAACACGCTGAGGAATACGTCAGGCTTTCTCTTTTCACAAAAGCCACATCTGACAACGTCTAAACAAATATGACAGAGCTCAGCTTCACTGTTTCTGGGCTTCTCCAGTTCTTCAGTTCAGAAGAGTAATGCATGTGTGGTTTTTCTCTCTCATCTCCATTCTGTCCCCCACTTGTGATTTGCAGTTTTCATTTTTTCCCCCCTGACTCATTCTCCCTCGAACTTTACTGAACCTTCAGGCCATCTAACCGTTGGGTATTTGGTTATAGTTTACATTCAAAACAACTGGATGGCATTCTTACTTATGAGGACGATTTAGGGAAGAAATTCCTGTAGCTTTTTGACGGCAAAATCTTTAACTAGCAATTGCTTATTTGTATTCTAGTGCGTGGTGACATGATCCTTGCTAACTGCTAACCCCTCATTTTAGCGAGCATGTGAATTTTACATTATTTTCATTCTTAATGTCTTTTAGCTTCAGACGTTGCGACCTAAAACAGCTGGTCACCTCAACAGCCAATCAACGCTGCTGATCCATGAGCAGAAGTAAGAGTTAAAAAGAAACCTTAAACAGTCCATTATGACCAGCAAACAAAACAGAAGGCTGTCAATGGTCTGTTAAGTGACTAGAATTTAGATTGTTAATTTAAAATACTACAAATCATTCAATTATTCATTTCATTTTCTATTTTCTGCTTAATCCACACGGGGGCCAGCCGGTACCCACCCGGCAACACTGGGTGCAAGCGCAGGAACAACCCTAGATTAGGACACACGCACATGCACACACTAAGGGCCATTGTAGAGACACCAATTAACCTAACATGCATATATTTGGACTGTGGGAGGAAACTCGAGTACCCCGAGTAAACCCACGCAGACACGGGGAGGACATTAGTCTGATAGTGTGATCAGACTCTACCCTGGGGTTGAACCCGGGTCCTTCTTGCTGTGAGGCAGGTGCTAACCACCAAGCCCCCCGTGCTGCCCTCAGACAATTATATGAGACATAATTAAAATGTACTGTAAGCTATATTAACCATTTACTGATCTAAAATACTGTGTAATACTCTCTGCATATGTGTTTTATGGGGCTATTGATGTCATGCAACAGCTCGATGGGCAAATTCATGACCATTCTGTTGTAAAAATATAATTAATCCATGCTGTCTTCCATTTTTGCTTTGCTAATAAACATTTTAAGCTCTGTGATTGTGTTGGTTGATGTTAGGTCGTACTAGAATAGACAAAAATAAAATAGAACAGAAAATTGTATAGCCATTAAAAAAAGGTTTTATTCTTTCTTATCAAACTATTATTTCATTTAGGACATTGTTTATGTTTTGTATTACTATCACCGCTGGAAACGTATTGTGTCCTAATGCCAATAAATGATAAGTGGATATTAGAAAAAGCTGTGTAACCTTTGAGTTAGTGCAGACAGTTCCAGTTTTTCTGTTCACCGTTGCCATTTCTAAAGTGAGGTTTCATGTTTTAAATGGCTAACAGGAAACAGCACTCACGTAAAAAAGCATATAAGTCTATTGTTGTTTTGTGAAATGAAGGCTATTCTGTACGTCAGAGAAACAGAAAAATACACGTAAGGCTACCCGCTATTGTTTTGAGAGAACAGGGCAAGCTGGCTGGTCATAAATGTAGTTCATACACAGTCAGGGCCAGACGTCTGAAACCACTAGTAAAAGTGTTTGCTTGGATCTTTATAGAGACGGATTTATACTGCAGCAGGACAGTGAAAACAAACATAAATGCTTGGCAAAAACTACAGGAAGTCCAAAGAAGATCAAGGCTGACTGTTAGAGATGACCTCCACAGTCACCTGACCCCTGATCCCACTGAGCATTTGTCAGGGCACATGAAGACAGAGAAAGCCAAGCATTCAGTTCCATCACAAGATGCTCTTTTGGAATGTTGTAAAATAATTCTGGGATAATATCAGTTTTTGCACTTGTGGAGTTAAATAATAAGAAAACAATAGATAATAAGATCTGTAATTAAAAACATTAAATAGGGGGCAAGGCGGGAACAACCCTAGAAAGAGCTGCCAATGCATCGTAGGGCACATACATGTGCACACACTCACACACTCACACACTCACACACTCACACACTCATACACTAGGGCCACTTTAGCGTAATCAATTAACCTAAAGCGTGTCTTTGGACTGTGAGAGTATCCAGGAGTATCCAGAGTAAACTTTTACAGAAAAGGAGTCTGGGTTATGGTTAGGATTAGAGTTGAGAATGCTTGTACACTCGGTATTATATGACTTGAATAAAATGTCTCATAAATGAATATTCTTTATGGTGTTTAAGGTGTTTTTAAGTGGTCTCAGATGTCCAAGTCATGGTTTCTTTTGCAAACACATCAAATGAGACATCTAAAGGAGTTCTGAGTGCTATTTGTTTAGCTTTTGATGTGTGGTCTTGAGTTGTGCGTTGTGAAAACAAAATGCCTGCTTTGCATGTGACTGCATAGCTAAGAAGGTTAAGGCTTCCCATACACAGCAAGTGACAGAAATGATGACATGGAGATTGTGGTCTTAAAGCCGTCATAAGTGGAATGGTGTAACATTTTCTGGCTGCACGTGGCATCAGTAATAAATAATAGACTCTGTGCTCCTAACCCATTAGTAACTACATATTCTCTTTTCTCTCAGAGTATCACCTATACTGGTCTTCATCAACCAGAGTGCAGGAACTCCCTCCATCGTTTGGACATGAGGAGACGATGTGCTTCCAACGACCTCCCACTGAGGACTCATATGTTTTGTTTTACAATTTATTTTATTACTAATTTGTTATTAATTTTAATTGTTATTTTACTAATCTTGCTATAACTTAATATCACTTTTAAGTATTTATTTAATTAACGTCTAGGCCACCCATGGAGGTCGGGTTCCCTGTTGGGTCTTGGTTCCTCCCAAGGTTTCTTCCTACTACTTTCTGGGAGTTTTACCTTGCCACTGTCGGCCTAGGCTCGCCCAATTTGGGATTGGCCTTTTAAGATCATATAAGATTGTAAAGCTGCTTTGACACAATGCTTCGTTGTAAAAAAGAAGAAAAAAATTGAAACTTCATCCATGTACCAGTTAAACCTTCTTGGAGATATCTGGCATTGATGGGAGTGTTTTGCTTTGCATGTTTGACCAGTTTGCAAGTCGTCTTATCAGAGAGATTTCTTGTTGTCAGCTCAAAAAATTGTCCTGAAATTCTCTAACACCATGTTACATACATGTTACATAGCAGTGATGTAAGCGACTGTACTGTAGTGTCCCAGGATTCACTTATTTCTTAACTTATTTCAGTGATTTATTTAATTAAAGCTTACATTTTCTTACTATTGAATTCTATATTTGAAAGGAAGTGGTCCAAATGGATGTTCTGCATTTGATACCTGTAGAGCTGACTTGAATTGTAGTCGTGGAATCCTAGAAAAATATTAGATATTCTGGAAAGGTTGCCTAAACCTTCTGCTCAACCCTTCTGAAAACGTTCTTGGTTTTTATACAGTATAATCTTAAGTCACCATGGATCCGAAACCGACTGAACAAAAAAAAAAAGTAAAAACCACAATATACACATTATATACTTCCTTATGTCTGAAGTGTGTTCAATTATTTTTTATTTAGAAATAAGCAAATCAGGCCATGTGATCAACTGAATATGATACTGTATTTTTATGTATTATAGTGTGTAATTTGCTTATTCTGTATTACCAGCTGTAAAATTATCTAAGCGGACAGAAGACCATTGTAAGTGTGGCTGTTGTGAACTTAGTATTTTAACAGCTGTAGGCAGATTTCCTCCATATGCTTCCTCTGGGAAGCCTCAACTCTGCAGACTGATGTCACGCTGCACTGATGTCGGCTCACACTTTCCTCAACACGATTTACTCATGGCGGAGTTTCAAACCCACAGAGTAGTCCAGCGTTGTACAAATAATTTGTTTTTCTGAGAAATCTGTATATATATATATATATAGGTCATGAAAATAGAAAACACAAAGCTTATGTCAGCACTGCTTTACACTTGATGATGATGATGTAATGATCTACATTGAACTTGATTTGAAACTCAAAAGCAAAACGTGAACATATCTATCTATCTATCTATATCTATATCTATCTATCTATCTATCTATATCTATATCTATATCTATCTATCTATCTATATCTATATATATCTATATCTATATCTATATCTATATCTATATCTATATATATATATATATATATATATATAAATTCATCATGTGATGCTGAGGAATATGTTTGTTATTAATTGCGTTTAGCAGACAAATGTATCCACCTTATATAAATGAAACCCTACCATGGTCTGGCACCTTGGCCAATGTGTCACCCTCCCTAAGCAAAATAATAGGCCTTGCTTTTGCGTTTCCAAATAACGCTCCAGTTACTTTCAGCATTATCACATATTTTAGATTTTACCAACTCCAACCTGTTGGTTATACTGTATAGGAAAGCCTTCGTACGAATTAATTCCCCGGGTACATGTTTCACATCTGTTTCTACCCATGTCAACTCATCTAAATGGTCTTAATTGCCTGCATGGGAAACTGTAGATGGATGGTCATCTTTTATTTAAAGACTGTATCTCTTCCTGGCTGTGACAGAAAATCGATTTGTTACAGATGCTCAGTGAAATATGACTTTGTCTGACTATACTGCACCAACCTATTTCTACTGGCTACTGATCACCCAATCTCACTGCATTTTTCAAGTAAGATTGATCACAATAGCTTTAGCTGAGTCTGGCTCTCAGTTGTCCCGGAAATGTCAGAGAAGGGTGTATTGGGAGAAACTGAATCAAAAACACGTAAGAAGATCTTTGCTCTAAGAAACAGACTAGGAATCCGAACTTGAATCAGAACCAGCTTCATGGCTAGATCCCCAACATGGGTGCATGTCTGTCTGTCTCTCCTTCATATATCACATGTAATTGCCATGGATATGTACTCGAATAACTCAGGGTCCTATGCCAGATTTGCACTATGAATTTTCCTGGTCTGTGTGGCTACATTTATTTTTGCTCATCTGCATTTTGGCTTTGTCCAAACAGAGCTAAAAGTGCATGTGCCTTGTTTTGTGGTTGTTATTTGTTTGTTTGTTTGCCTTTATTTACTGTCACTTTCAGCATCAGTGACTATACATGAAGCACTTACAAACATGATGAACCCAAATATACAAGAGTCGAATTTTCACTTCACTACTTAATATTTTTAATAGTTTTTTTAATATACCTTTTATATTCATCAGAATATGAAAAAACCTCTAGTATCGTATTCATTAAAACGGTGTAAAATGTATACAATTATTTTTGTGATTATGGATTTGGGAATGCATTACGCTGATCATTAAAAAGGATTAGAGTGTCTCTCTCTAGAGTGACTCAAACGCAAACCTGGGCATGTAAGTATGTATATAATTGACTGTACAGACATACCTGCTCTGCAGAAAAAAAATAATGAAGAATAGCAGAGAGCTGAGAGCGCTTCCAAAAAGAGATGGAATTACCACGATTCCTTTTTTGGCATATTCATGTAATAGCAGAAATGTGTTCCAATTTGTGCTTCATAAGATTCATAAAATGTACTGTGTCAAAAGTACATTTTTGTAAAAGTTTTCTTTTGAAAAGTAGGAAGTAAAAGTAAAAAGAATTAAGTACATATATATATATATATATATAAAAAACATGTACATAATACTAAAGCACATGTACTTTTTTTTTACCACCTTTCACTCACCAAACTTGCCTACTTACGATATTTAAGTTCTGTAAGGCCTCCAAGGGTTTGGACAGCAATTTTGAGTGCTGACAACTTGGAATGCAGGATCTTGTTTTCCTTTTCTGCATTTTCGCAGCATCGCAGAGGGAGATAAGAGCTTACTGATGTGACTAGTTTGAGCCTTATGATATGGTCTAGGCACCCATAAATATTCAAATCTACCACATTAGACGTCTTTTAAACACAAATTACTTAAAACGGGTTAAAAACTGTTCATTTCAACCAGACAGCACCGAAGACCATAAACAGGTGGGTTATAAAAACACTTTACATGTGGTCTGTATTTGATTTTGGGGCAACACAGGTCCAGCTTTTAAAGAAAGATGTTCTCCAGACATGCATTCTCATAATGAGATCACATCTGGCCGTGCAAGACAGTCCAAAAAGTGTAAGGTCATGGTGCTCTGGGCACGTGCTTTCTTTTCTAATAAAGGATGGGCTAAAACGTTATAGCCTGAATAATGAATAACTGATTTTCATTACATGCATTTTAAGGTCGGGGATATATTAGATGGTAAGAAAATCACAGTCAGTGTGTTGCTGGACATGGGCAGGAGTAAATCAAATTCAAGTTAAGTCAAGTCAAATTCATTTCTATAGCGTGTTTTACGGTCGTGCATCGTCTCAAAGCAGCTTTACAATCTTATATGATCTTAAATGGCCAATCCCAAATTGAGGAAGCCTAGGGCGACAGTGGAAAGGAAAAACTCCCTGAAAGTAGAAGGAAGAAACCTTGGGAGGAACCAAGACTCAAAAAGGGACCAGACCTCCATGGGTGGCCTAAATGTTAATTAAGTAAATACTCAAAAATATATTAAAGTAATAGTAAAATTAAGTAAATAATATAACTTAAATCAATAATAATATTTAGGTTAGTAATAAAACAATTAACAAAATACATTTTAAAACAAAATAGATTTTAAAATCAGTCCTCAGTGGGAGGTCCTAGGAGGCACATCGTCTCCTAATGACTAAATGATGGGGGTCCTGCCCTCTGGTGGGACTGGCTTCTGTTGAGGAAGTTCTAAGTGTGTGGTGCTCTCTTCGGAGAGAAAAAAGAAAATGTAGTTACTTATGGGTTAGGAGTACAGAGTCTGTTATCCATTACTGATGCCATGTGGAGCATGAAGCTCCAGCAGCACTAACTATAGCAGCAGAGCTAAAGGGAGAGAACCAGAAGGTAACACAGCCAAGAGGCAAGAGCTAACCCGAGCCATGCGTCATAGTCCAAATCTAACTAAAAGCCTGAGTAAATAAGCATGACCTGAGTAAAGACCTGAGTAACTTTGGCAAGACTTAACTGGTCAGGGCATCTCCATAATGCTAAAACCCATTGATGCACAGGGGTAGAAATGGCTATAATGTCTGATTCAAACCAACAGAAGAGTTCCTGTGGTTGTTCCTTAGGTGGTTAATCATAACAGGTCTATTGAGTATAGAAAAGCATTATATTGTTCACGTTCTATTGTAAAAAGGTTACACATTGACATTTGACTGTGAATGAATATTAAAGGTAAATCATTAATGGCTGATTGCTGATGTAGATGAAACTAATATTTGTGATTGATTTATGTGCCTCCATAAGCATTTGATCTTTGCAGCACTCTTACTCTCACTGTTTGATTCCCTTTGTGGTTAAATTGTGACTCATAATGTGACACGTGCACAGAGGAAAATCATCAAAGTTGAATTCATTGCCCATAACGTTCTTAAAAGTCCATTCTGGCTAATATTACCTCGATGACCTCTAATGTCAATGCCCAACATACCACAGACATATTGCTGTCAAAAAAAAAGCACTGGGAGTAACCGAGCCTTTTCAGATCTATAAAAAGAAACACTTCCTGTTCTGCCTAAGCGTGATGTTTAGATAGGAAGATGAGGATTTTCACAACAATTCGATTTTCCACTGCCTATCAACATCACGTCTCTGAACTTTGTCTGTCCCTTAAGCACTGATCCAATCAATAGTCCAGTACAAAGCTGCTGTGTGCTCCTGAATCTTTATTAATTAAATCTTGTCTCCAATGGAAACCAGACTTTGTCAATGTGTGAAAATGCCTTTGATTGTCTTTTACTCAGTATCATTGGTTGAAGAGTCGAAATAATTAATGCATATTATTCATGTTTGAAGAGGATGCTCCATTTTTGTGACAGCTTGGTACTGGGACCAGTAACTTGTGCATGTTTATAAGGCATTCTGGGAACTATTTAGGGATGGGTGCTCATTAGTACTCATATCGTTTACACATGAACCGTGTGGTCTCGCTGGACTACTGACACCTGCTTTTTGTCTGGCTCCCCATTAAGGAGCCTGTCAGATTCAGTGTGTCTATGCGTGACATTGACATTGTGATGTTTCCATCTTTCATCCTTGCCAGATTCTCCTGCCAGCTCTCCGTGCTCTTTCTTTTGATGCTGTGCCTCCACTTTCCTTGGACTTTATCTGCTCGTCATTTAAACCGAATGCTTGATCATCATCAGCGCAGCAGGGCTTGGCACCGTATGCTTCGGCAACGTGCACTGCTTTTTTTTTTGCCATGCTTTCCTGAGTCTCAAGCAGTTACAAACGATTCTTCTTGCATTGAAGCTCTTGCTTAGTTTTCAGGACTCACCAGCACACCGAGTTCTTTCTTTCATTTTTTCTGATGTGTGTTTGTTTGATCTTTCTGTTGTTCAGCTTTTCACGTGGGACAGTCCCACAGCTTTGTTAAAACTTAACCTAGTGGACAAGGTACTGATTTATGGACAATGAACCAGAAGGTTCAGGGTTCAAACTCCACCTCTTTCAAGCTGCCATTGATGGGTCCTTGAGCAAGACCCTTAACCCACAATTGTTTGGATTGCAAGACAGATTCAATTGTAAGTCTCTCTGGATAAGAGCATCTGCTAAATACTGCATCATTTAAATAAGCTCCTTCAGTCAGAATTTCCTTGCTTTTTGTTGTTTGATTTCCCTCATGCTACAGTCCAGTCTATTTGTGCTTTTATGACATTACATAAAGTGCATTATTTAATATGTTATTTTTTTTCCCTTAACCCAGTTGTGCGTTGCTTATTAAACATCCAGCCGACATCCATTCACGTGTGTATAACTACCTCACTCGTTAGCCCACGTTTGACTAGAGGCTGTTCTCAACTCGGTTGATGTGTTTAGAGACTTTACTTGTGTAAGTTACTCATGTTTGCGTGGATGACGTTTCGGTATTTATGCATGAAAAGCTGTACATGGTGTGTGTAAGCTTATGTGCCGGTTTTGTTGTCAACAAAAGACTTTTTAACACATATTTCTTAATCCGTTTATGTTTCTGTTTTCAGGAATATCTTAATGATAAATAAAGTTACACAGTGTTTTCTTGTAATGAAAATACCACGCCATACACAGAACACAATGTGGTTGTTAAATTCCTTATTGACCCCTAACTGTTACTATCCGGCATAATATTTAAGCTCTTAAAGACTTTGGTATGTATGGTGGTTTTACGTGATAAAAATTATTATATTTAGTTGATTTCTTTCTTTTTTTATGCGTCTGTGTATGTGCATCCATGTTGATGTGTCTGAGTGGGAAAAAAAACATAAATGATACCAGCACTCATATGGTAAACGTTTAAAACATACCCAGACTTTAAAGAGTTGTGCGTTAATACAATACTGATAACTTGTACACACTGGCACATAAAATGAACATTGTGGGACTTTTCCAGACTGACCAACATCATTTTGTGTGAGTAACCTCTTTGGCATTACGACACGCTTACAGCTATATTCTCTTGGAGATGAACACGCATCTGTCAATATTCCAACATTTTCAGGTCCGGTTTGTGCAGGACACAAAATGTGCGCTGCACAGAATATTTCTGGAAGATGTGGAAGGATTTAAAAACAATTTAGCTTTAATCAATTACACAAACTTGAAGAAAACATTAAACAGGTTCCCGTGGACTTTCACTGATATTTCACTGTTGGGTATATGCCCAAAAGTATGTAGACACCATCCTTGGGACAAGGCACTGTGGTAGCCTAGGGGATAAGATACTGGACTATGGACCAGAATGTTCTGGGTTCAAACCCCACCTCTTCCAAGCTGCCACCTTTGGGTCCTTGAGCAAGACCCTTAAGCCACAATTGACTGTATCGATTGTAAAATCACTCTGAATAAGAGCGTCTGCTAAATGCTATAAATGTAAATGTAGACACCTCTTCCAATTAGTGATCTCTTATTTTAGGTGTATTCTCTGTTAACAGGTTAACAATATGAAGTACACAGGCAAGGACTCTTCATAAGGGAAAACAGCGGCAATATAAGTAATTGTATCGAATGCCTCAGGTTTTCCTCTTATTCAACAAACCAGTTTACACTGTAAATTGTTTGTAATATTTAAGCCCTGTTGAAGCTCATGATCCAGATATTTGCACTTTGATATGAACAGTACTGAAGTCTGATTATATTATTGTAACGTATTACAGCGCGTCATCTTCCTCATACACGTCCAGCCCAATGGTGACCTCTCACATTTCGACACTCTGGAAGGATGTAATGTTCGGAGAAAAAAAACAAAACATATCAATAGCTCATAGAAAATATTTTCCTTGGAAAAGGTTCAGAAATGAAATTCATCAACAGTTTGATTTGAGGAATCACGTCACGTCTTGAATACTGTATTAGGAATCATTTGCTTTTAAACTGACATACACTTTATGCACATTAAAGGATTTTTGGTTGCTAATTTTAATAATAATAATGAGTTATCATCGTTACCTTTTACACTATATAGTATGGAATTGTGTATGCAGTAGCTGAATGTTAAAACCATACAGAACCTCCAATGTCTTTAATTTATAAACCCACCCCTCCCCCTCTTGCTTCCCCAATTTGTTTCTGACAAATTCTCCATTCATCCCATTTTCAGGTGTGCGTAACCAATACAAGTGCCTTCAAACCTCATGGCCACTGACCACTTTTTCTTAACTTCTACAAGCAGAATGGGCAAACATAGAAGCAAACTTGGCAATGTATCAGTGCATCAATCTGCCCCTTTTGGCATCAAATTTCTCTTCCCTTTATCGTAATTTTTTCCCTACCATTTTTCCTGCCTGCAATAAAGGACCCATAGTTGAGATTTTGACTATGGATATGCTCCGTTTTAGCACGGGGGGCTCGGTGGGGCGGCACCGCTGCCTCACAACAAGAAGGTCCCGGCTTCAATCCCAGGGTGTAGAGGCTTAAGTCCTTTCTGTGTGGAGTCTGCATGTCCTCCCCGTGTCTGCGTGGGTTTACTCAGCGTACTCCGGTTTCCTCCCACAGTCCAAAGACATGCATGTTAGGTTAAGCTCCACAGCTTTGGAATAATCTTCCTGCTTCTGTTCGGGCCTCGGACACTCAACGTTCAAATCTCAATTAAAAACATATTTATTTACTCACGCTTTTGAATAGGATTTCCAAATGTTTACTGCACCTTCTTTTGTTTTTCCTGAGGTGCTCCGGTCTCTTCTCCCAGAATAGTTAGCATCCATGCCACCCATGAAGGATGGGTCCCTTTTCTGAGTCTTGGTCCTCTCAAGGTTTCTTCCTCCTAAATAAGGGAGTTTTTCCTTGCCACTG
>JAUZST010070094.1:0-21944 GCA_034779995.1 Parotocinclus haroldoi | reverse complement strand
AGAGAGAGAGAGAGAGAGAGAGAGAGAGAGAGAGAGAGAGAGAGAGAGAGAGAGAGAGAGAGAGAGACAGACAGAGACAGACAGAGAGAGAGAGACAGAGAGAGACAGACAGAGAGAGACAGACAGAGAGAGACAGAGAGAGAGAGACAGACAGAGAGAGAGAGACAGAGAGAGAGACAGAGAGAGAGAGACAGAGAGAGAGACAGAGAGAGAGACACAGACAGTGTGAGACACAGAGAGTGTGAGAGAGAGTGTGAGAGTGAGAGAATATGAGAGTGAGAGAATATGAGAGTGAGAGAGTGAGAGAGTGAGAGAGTGAGGGAGTGAGGGAGAGAGGGATGCAACAATTATTTCTTACGATGCACAGATTCACTTTAGGATCTTAAGTCCTTAGCAGGAAAGTTCTTGGAGGCGCATTGTTGTGCTGTAGCCCTTTTGCTTCAAGGTTTGACACGTTGCATGTTCACAGCTGCTCTTTTGCCTACATTGGTGGTAACCTGTGATTATTTGATTTATTGTTGAGTTTCCATTCTGTTCTGTCCTCTGGCATTAACAAGGCATTTTCACCCTGAGATCTGCCCTCACTCTTATCAGACCATCGGTTGTGTGTAAAAATCCCAGTAGGTCAGCAGTTTCTGAAATACTCCGTTCAGTCCATCTAGCACTAACAACCGTGCCACGTTCAAAGTTATTTAAAATGAATTAATCCCTCATTTTAGTACCTGGTTTGAACTGCTGCAGGCTGTCTTGATCATGTGGGCATCACTAAATGCATTCACTTGTGATTGGCTGGTTATGCATTTACATAAACAAGCAGTTAAACAGGTATACATAATAAAGTGGCCGGTGAGTGCATATTCCGACCCCTGTCCAGAGGTCACTGCAATCACAATACTCTGAATGACTTGAGCGTCTTGCTGCTCTACTGTGAATCGTTAAGTCACATGCAGCTGTTACTTCTGACAGGATCACAATTGGCTGTTTACTGTGTGGTCTGGCACAGCGGGGGCGGGGGGGTTGCGCACACTGTGTGGACAATACTGCTCACAAAAATGAGGGCATATTTCAAAATGAATAAGAAGTGATTAAAATAGGATCTGGTCTGATTTTATTAAACAAGATAATCAGAAAAGCCAAAAAGTTGATACGCAAATTACGCGATACTGCAAACTCAGTGAAGTGATATATCCATGGGGGTGAACATGATGTTAAACTGGACACGAGTGCCCCCACATTGACTGTTCGGTAGGGTGCATGGTCACCCTAGACTGCCTAAACACCCTGGCAGTGATGGGGCATGAACAGGATCAGATGATCGAGCATTTCTCCAGGATCCGCTACATATTTATTTTGAAATCTCCTTTCATTTTTGTGAGCAGTGTATTTGAATATAGAGAAAGATAAATGACTGAAATACAGGATGCCCTGCCTTGCCATTGTTTAAACACCAGAGGTCGCTATTAGTTTATCCGGCACCAGCATTACATTTACATGACATTTACATTTACAGCATTTAGGAGACGCCCTTATCCAGAGCGACTTATACAGTCTTACAATCCAAGCCATTGTGAGTTAAGGGCCTTGCTCAAGGACCCAACTGTGGCAGCTTGGCAGAGGTGGGATTTGAACCCTGGACCTTCTGGTCCAGAGTCCAGTACCTTAACTGCTAGGCTAGGCTACTAGGCTAGGCTACCACAGGCCATAGATTCGAATGGGTCCGTGCCGTTCCAGTGCAAATACCAATGCCAATAACTTGTATATTACTTGTGCATTTCACATGATCTTTGCAAACAACAAGTTTGTAGAAATATTGGTGCGTCACCTTGAAAACTGCAGGGATGCCAATATTTATGGCCATAAAAATAAAACAACAGCACTGCTGGCATAGTAGCTTTGCATGACAATGCTATTCTGTATGATCTTTGGCAAAATTCAGCTGAGAAAGGCGATATTGAGTGCCCGTGCCTTCCTCATGGCATTGCACCAGGGTGTGACGGAGTGAGATAACAAGGACAACATTTCCTCCCAAAGGCCCTCTGAGCTCTATCTCCTCTTGCACTATCCTCAGATACAGCCTCTGTACAGCCTCCCTGTGACTGCACCCCTGGCTGCACGTAACCTTTCTGATAACACACTCCAGTCCTAAACAATGTGGAACTCTGGTGATTATATAAGAACCGTAAAATAAAAGGAGCTGCCGGAATGAAACAACATTTTTTTTTATTGTTCTGTTTCTCACTAGTTTTCTTTCAGAATTTGCTGTGTTCATGGTTTTTCTGTCTCTGTAATGTGTTTCTTTAGAAGACACAGAGGTTCTGTTCTAGTCTTCTGTGTAGATTCAAGTTTCCCACTAGCATAAAACACCGTTTTGTCAGGAGGATGTGTGTGTGCTTGTGTGTGTGAAGGTATGTGCCGCAAAACGTCTTAGTTCTGCATGAGGAACCTGCATGGATCGAGAAACACTTGTGGATATTAAATAGTAGACAAATAGGTCCAGTTTTGATATTTAATAAATCATTGTATGGAAAACAAACAGTCTATTTGCATCGTGGCGAATTCTGGTACACTACAGTATCCTATATAGCGTTTCTACAGAATGTAACAAGTAAGCATTTTTGAAAATATAAATGCAGGTATCCCCTGATTAATAACGATATTATGTTTTGTAAAATAAGTCGTTGACTGAAATATACGTTGACTGGATATTACCATAGCCACATAATCTTTTTAGGTTACTGTAAATATTCTGCTCACAAAAATTAAGGCATATTTCAAAATGTAATATCCCCTATATATATATATATAATTTTTGTGAGCAGTATATAATGGGTATGATGGACCTGACACTTGTTTGACAGAAGTCAAAAATGCACTTGTAGACAGCATTACGAACAGCACGGGAGAAAGTGAACCAGCTTATATAATTATAGGTTAGAGAGAAAATACAGGCAGTAGAGGAGCAAACAAAGGACAGCCACTTTCAATAAGACAGGGGACTTACACTTACAAATATGAAGTGAAAAGTCATCCACAAAAACACGATTAACTTAACACAAAAATTCTCTAAACACGTCAATCAAGTTAGAACAGTTTCCAAAGCAAGAGAGCACACAACTAGCTCCTAAACCGCTGTCTCTGCACTTGGATCCACAGCATTGATTGGATGTTGAGGTTACCAGCTGTTTACGGCTGATTTGTAAGACTTTCTTTTGGTACCTCGTACGCTCAGATACACAAGCTAGGCTCAAATAGATCCTCCATGAAAAAATGAAATGAAGACAAGCATCAAGACTCTTCTTCTGGCACCCAGGCGGTGGAATGAACTGAGAACACAGAATGTCAGAGTCTCTTGCTGTCTTCAGACGCAGACTTAAAACTCACCTCTCCACACAGCACACAAGTGAAGTGAAAATACAAAAAAAAACCTTTACTTTGCTTGACTTGACCTACATTAGGCTCTAGATGGTTCTGGTTGGATTGTGTGCTTAGTCTATTGCTTATTTCGTATTAACATTTGGTTTGCTATGCAGAATTTAAAGCACTTTTGCTCTGGATAAGGGTTTCTGTTAAATGCTGTAAATGGCAGACATCACAAAATTATACCCTGCTGATTATTATTATTATCAACTAATTAAAGTATTGTTGCACTTGGGAGAATTTACCGTGATTTTTTATGTACATACCTTAGCCCAGGAAGCCTAAAAAGAAAAAGAAGGAGCGACATGTTATATAAAAAAGTGGGGCTGGACGTGTAAAGGGCAGCAGGGTGGTCTGAGTGTGTGTGAGATGAACTGTGATACACAAGTGAACGCACCACATTATCAACCGCACCAGCAGCTACCGGTTAAGGCTCTAAACATTCATTGATTGCAGCATAAATAATGTCTCATCACAGGTGATATCAATTACAAGTTATTTTTCTCAAACAGTACAAATGCAAGTAGTGTTGGTTCTACTGGTGCACTTCATTCCTTTTGTTGTTGTAAACCAACACAATATTTAGTGTGGATGTAGGATAGCGATGCAGTGATCCTTAACAACGTAGAGCTTTATTTTAATTTTGTAATTTTATAATATCTATAGTATCATACTAGTTAAATATAATTCAGTAAAGTATACTGTAGACTCAGGAGCTACTTAATTAGCTACACCTTGCTACTACATGGTTAGAGCCTTTTTGTATTCAGAACTGCCTTAACTCATCGTGGCAAAGATTTCACAAGGTGCTGGAACTAATTGATTTAGGCCTGGTGACTGTAAAGGCCATTTAGTACATTGAAATTCTGCCCCTCCATCCAGCAGAAATAGAGACTCGTCAGACCCTGAAATCTTCTAACGTCCAATTTTGGCGAGCCTGTGTGAACTGTAGCCTCAGGAGTCACACCCGGTGTGGTTCTGCTGTTGAAGCCCATCTGCTTCAAGGATGCTGTACATTCAGAGATGCTCTACTGCATAGCTCAGTTGGAATGAGTGGTTATTTGAGTTACTGTTGACTTAATATCATTTCAAACTAGTCTGGCTGTAACCAGTGGTATCAACAAGGCTTTATTGGTCACTGGATCATTTGACTCCAGCCCACCTAACACCACCACATACAATCAAAAAACCTTTCTTTCTCTATTCTGAAACACGGTTTGAACTTCAGCAGGTTGTCTTAATAACATAATGTCTACATAACTAAATGTATTGACTTTGTGTCATGTGACTGACTGATTAGATATTTGCGTTAACAAGCAGTTGAACAGGTATTTCCAATAAAACTGCCCGTGAGTGTATACTTTATGAGGGGCTCAATTTCCCCACCATAACACATGGAGCAAATTAGATCCATGAATGAAAATACAAATGAAAATTCATGAGAGTAAATGGAAAATACAGATATGAAGCCATCTGTCCACAACTGGTCTGGCAGGTGTTTTTCCCCAAAATGTAAAACATTAAACAAACATAAACTTAATGGTAAATGACTTGGTTAGGATCTACTCCAATTCAGGCTAAATTTGATTCTAAAACCATTCAAACCAACAAGAGTGAGTGCATTCACATGCACTTAATGATCTGATCAGAATAGGATTTGTGAAGTTATCAGACCATTTAAGTGTAACCAGCATACTCTGATAACTTTGCCTGAAGTAAGAACCAGAGATCATTTAAGAAATCCTATGAAGAGAGATTTTGCTCAGGAATCAAATTTCTCAGCATATGTATACCCTTACACAAGCTCAAAAGTATCCCGGAAGTAGCTAGCAGAATCAAACATGGTTGCCAGTCGTCTTATTCTAAGGGATGTCGCTTCATTTTGGGCTTATGTCAGCTTATTTCTCTTGTGGGATCCCCGCCCCCTCCAAATAAAAATAAATTAGGGAGATTTAAATGCAGTATATGCTTGAAGAAATGAAGAATTTCATAACATGACTAAAAAGTGCAGTGCAGTGTGTACCAAGGTGACACGTATCATGGACGTGGAGTGTGTCAGATTTCATGGATGTAGGTCAACAACTGACTAAATTACAGTCAAAGCCCTGCCAGAGACCCAAGGAGCCTCAAGGGCATCCCACTTCATATTAAGGTGTGTTCAAAACTCAGTCTGATGAATTTTGTGGCTGTATGTCAAAAACTGACTGAATTGCTGCATGTTACCTCTGGGACCAAGCCTGCCAGGGCTTGTTTCCATATAACTGGTTGCTTATATACTGTATCTCCCTGGATCTGGCAACCCTATAATTAAATGCAGCATCTGTGAAACACACATTTAGGGGGACTGAAATGAGGAAATTAAGAATTTCGTAATTTATTTATTAATAATTGAAAGTCATTAAGTCATTGGCACCCTGTCTAGGGTTGTTTCTGTCCTTGCGCCCAGAGTTGCCGGATGGGCATCGGCTGGCCTGCGACCCCGTTTGGATTAAGCAGAAGATAATGGATGAAGTTTAAGTCACATACTTCTGTGAGATTATTGGCTGGTTGCAAAGTAGAAATCAGATTATTGCCCTAGTCATGTAAACCCAGAGGTTTTCTATTATCTGATTACCTAAGTGCAAGTAAACTTGATCGGATTACTGACAAAATCTGATTTTCTGCAGTGCTCTGATTATTAAGTGCATGCGAAGGCATTCAGTGATGTACTTCTAATCAACAGCCATTGGCTGCTCTAGGAAGCTGCCTTAGGATCTGAAATCAGAGATAAGTGCCTCTCTTACGTTAGGAGACCAATATCTATCGAAACATTTTCTATTGCAGCTTTCACTGTGCAAAATGCCACAAAGAAATAAAAGGACAAAATAAGGAACACAGAGAAAACTCACTGACTGGTCAGTGAATCAGACTGGTCAGGTATGCAAAGCAAAACCCAACATCACTTTCAATTTGACCTGCACGAAAGTCTGACTTAGTAGTAGTGCAGTCTTGCTCTAATTGCTAAAGTCATCAGAGTACGGGAGTATATCACATCCCTAGAAACATCTGAAGTATAAATCACAGCATGTCAATAACATTTTACAAGCAAATGCTGCAATTTCAATGAGATTCGATATGTTGGCGAATATTTTAGAAGAAAACAGCACGTGTTGCCCATGTGAATAAATCAAGATCCATATTGACTTTAATGGGACTGCACCTTTAGGATGAGTCACTACGGTTGCAACAGTCTTTGTTGGTTTGCAACACTCTCTGAGGGGTAACTCCCAGCTAATCTCGCCATGACTTTGCTTCAGCAATTCCCAAAAGCAGCTTTTCAGGAATGTTTACAGGTAGATTTTGTTATGAAAGCTTGAGAAGGGCTTATTCTTCTAATTCTAATTAAAATAACACTTGATTGCTCTTGCTGGCTGAATACATGGAGTATATCCTCCATCTCATTATATTTTGTGGCTTAATATAGACCACACTCTCACAAGAAATACAAACAATAATCACTTTATATCACTAGTTACGCATAAAAAGCAAATAAACTACTTTTGACAGATGACTAGACCTAACATGTAAAAGACTGGCAACACTAGCAGCATCAATTTCTTAATAATATCATCTAAACTTTATTTGTTTACTACTGAACATCGTTTTCGCAAATTATCTTTACTTACTTTAGTGTAGATATAATATACAATATCTACACTAATGAGCCAAACTGTTACCACCACTTGGTGTGCCAATTACACTTTAAGTGCTTAGCAGGTTTCAAAAGTTGGGATGAGGGCAATTTAGGACTAGTAATGAGGTAGGTCATCTACATAATGATGAGAGTTCAAAAAGAGGTGATGTCAATAATTATGATGTAAGTTTCTGACAGAAAAAACAGTAACAGTAAAAAAAAGCATGGTATACTGTCCTGATTGTTACAATATACATCAAGTGTTAACTGAAATAAACAAAATAAAGCAAAAATAAAGTTCGCTTATCGACAACTTACAAACCAAAATACCCCCAAGCAAAAAGAATTATTATGTACATGACAAATTTAGTTCTTAATTCTAAATTCTGTTTTTCGTCACAGATAACAGAAGATGAAACTGATGATTCTGATGTATGGGGAACACAGCTGCTGTATCACAGCTTCAGACTTCAACAATCGACATCCAGAAAGATCACCAGGTTCACACAGCACTGTTACAACCCTCATAGCCAAATTCAGAGACTTCAGGGACTGTGAAGTGATCATCGCAAGTCCATATTTGTTTTAGACATGAACTTGCTTATCATTACTTATCATAGGCTCCATTTTACCAAACATGCACTAAAACTCCTTGGTTCATTCAAATTTATTTCTATAGCGCTTTTTACAGTTTAGCATTGTCTCAAAGCAGCTTTACAATCTTATATTATCTTAAAAAGCAAATCTCAATTGAGCAAGCCTAAGGTGACAGTGGAATGAAAAAACTTCTGAATGAATGTAGAAGGAAGAAACCTTGGGAGGACTAAGGCTCAAAAAGGGACCCATCCTGCATGGATGACCTAGATGTTAATTGAATAATTACTTGAAAGTATATAAAGTATATCATATAAAGTAATAGTGAAATTAAGTCAATAATATAATTATAATCAATAATAAAATTTCAATTAGTAATACAATTCAAAATAACTAACACAATAGATTTTAAAATGAGTTCTCGGTGGTAAGTTATTGGAGGCACATCTCCTAATGACTAAACGATTGAGGGAGTTACTGCACTCTGGCGGGACCCAGATGAAGACCAGTAGCGTGATGCTGAGGTGGAGGAACATCTAGGTGTGTGATGCTGAAACTGGCACATGAGATGGATGTATCTGAATGTATCTGAACGTATCCCTACCATAAACCAGGGAGCAACTGTTCAGTATAACTCTATTCATGATTTTGATTATAATGATTAAAGACTAAAAACTCCTAATTCATTCAATTTACATTATTTGTTATGGGGAAAATTTGCTTGGTACTCTTCATTTTGGTTCTCGGCAAGCCTTCTGGACCAAATTTATGATGAGGACCGTGGTTCCACTGTATGCATGACACATACATAGGTATATTGTACATACAGTTGACATGATTATAAGTCCACTGCACAATACATGGTACATCTTTGCTCTGGAAAAGGACCAAGCTGTTCACAAGCAACTGTATTTAAA
Source organism: Parotocinclus haroldoi (assembly GCA_034779995.1). Classification (NCBI taxonomy): domain Eukaryota; kingdom Metazoa; phylum Chordata; class Actinopteri; order Siluriformes; family Loricariidae; genus Parotocinclus; species Parotocinclus haroldoi. The sequence continues at coordinate 13,343 of JAUZST010070094.1, read as the reverse complement.
CATGGTATCTGTAATTTCCTAATACACCTTCATGTCACTTTAAAACTCAGATCCTAAGCTGACTATAGCTCTATAGCTCTTCATGTCCTCAGCTCTAGAGTTTGAGTCAGCTCTAAATATTGAATAAAACAAAATGACATAACTCATACCATTTTCAGTAATAAGACCTTTTTCTCTAATCTTTACCTCCTCTCCAATGTCTTCGCCTTCCCCTTGTTTTTCAAGGACACTCAAATAAGCAAAATGAGAGACTTTTTTTCATTTAATGACACACACGGAACCAATATAAAGCAATTCGGTATCCTCTAAAGTGGCTGAGAACAGTGCATAATGTTCACTGGATATACAGCCTCAGGACAAGCATCATTAAACCAATAGCAATCCGTCTCAGAGATACACCACTGATATACCTGTCCTACATCTGCGACTCTTTTGCAAAAAGCATTCGGCTGAAGGCAGTAGTGTTTGATTTCAAACAAGTAGCACCACTATAAAGGAGGAAATAAGACACAGCTGAATATACAGGATCTATCAGTCATTTGCATTACTCCTCGGTTTCCTACACATTTTGACTAGAACAACATGTCTCTGCGCTCACTGGTACTTGGTGCACTTGGTTATACTTGTGTGAGTCGAGCCGTGTGTCGTTTCAGCCGAAACTCGATACTTGATTTATAATTCACAATTCAGAACACAGCGATTCAGATTCACAATAGCTCTCGCTCAGTGACAATCTCTGCTATTTTTTATCATATTTTGCTTTATATTTCCTTCTGCAGTACTGCATTCTATGACAAAATGAGCCCTTATGAGATATAAAATGATAAGTAATGACAGCCAACCAAAAGGAAAACAGGTACTGAATTCTGTTAAAGCTGAACAGTTAGCATTAGCAGCTAGCGCTTAAGTAAGTCTTTTGCTTTTACTGTTGACTTTTAATCCTTTGCTCACTATATTTTTAACACTTTATTATTATTATTTATTATTTGCATTGATGCTTTTGACCAACTGTAGATGAATGTAAATTTTAATGTGTAACATACTTGATACAATGATACAGTATAGACTCATCGGTCCATGATACATTTATCTTATGATAGATTTATCTGAATGCTTCCCCATCGTAAATCAGGGAATACCTGATTAATATAACTCTACTAATACATCTAATGCCTTATACTGTGATATATGTTATACTTGACTTTCTGGGGGTCTGAAGACAATTTAAAGAGAACATTTTTGGTTCTTGACAATGAATTAGCAGCAATAAGGTACGACTGTGTTTTCCCAAAAAAAACTGCATGTAAGCAATATTAACAATCTCACACACTGCAGAACCAAAATACAAATTATGCCTGAAAATATAAACAGAAATAAGTAGTAGAAGTACTTCGCTGGCTGCACACAAGCAAAAGAGAATAGAGAATGAGTCCACAGTAATTTCCTGAACATGCAATGCAGTATCACCTTTTAAACCTTAAAGTAGGTAAATCTAGTGCATAACAACTAGTAGGACTTCACAGCAGTCAAACAACCAGAGCTCAGCACTTCCAGATATATGTAGATGAAGCCAACTACAAACTGTTTCATTTCACTTCTCTTCTTGGCAGAGAATTAATTGTATAATGCAACATAAATGTGCTACACACAAGTACAAATAAGGCATATATATAGGGATTTAGGGATCCCAGGGGCAGCAGATCAAAGGACTTAGTGTACTTAGGAATGTGTACCGATTTTTTCAGCAGGGACAATGTTATGGATGGACAGACAACGTTTTGGGTGTCCAGACAGGGACTTGTGTGCCCTGCCAGATTTCCAACAATATGTACAGTGGTACCTCGGAACTCGTCAGTTTTCGTCCTCTGCACATTTTGACTAGTAAAATTAGTTTCAGTTCTCATCATATGCTTGGTAAACTTCTATGAGTCAAGCCATTTTATTCAGAATTCAGGTTCACACCAGTGCAGGTCTCCGTTGTATTTGTTGTGTTTTTGTTTTTTACATATACAGTACGGCATTCTTAGTGCAAATAAGCCCACATGGGTCCTAAAATGATGATTACAGCCAACTGAAAGGAAAACTGGCTTACGGACTGAGAAGCTAGCAACTGCTGCTAGTGCCCCGAGTTCAATAGAGTCAATAGAGTAAGTGTTTTGCTTTTACTTTTCACTTTCAATCTTTTAATCACTAAATTACTTGATATTTAGTAACACTTTATTTAAAAATAAGCTTTGTGTTCACGATTCTGGCCAGATGTAGGTTAATTAAGTGGTCATTAAGTGGTCAATTCAGAGGCTATGATACACAGTAGAGACTATATTAAGCTCATCAGTTCATGATACATTTATAATACGACTGATTTGTCTGAATGTAACCCCATTGTAAATCAGGGAGCACCTGTACAATTCAACTCAATTAATGCATGTATTAATTATACAGTAAGGATTTTCTGGTGCTATGGGATGTATTCATTCAGTTTACTTTGTTCTTTATGGAAGAAATGTTGTCAGTACTTGTTTTCGGTTCACAACAAGGTGTCTGAAATAAATTAGCAAGAACCTAGGTACCACTGTATTAAAAATGACAGTTTTTAGTAGGAAAAAAAGGCACAATGACATTGATATGGACTGACCAGACTCAATACTGTGAAAGAGGCATAACAAGAGCTTAACGGACTGAAAACCTAAGAGGAGACATGCACGAGGCAATACGGGAGCAATAACGCAGCTATAAGCAGCAAGCTCACCTAAGCTGAGTGTGTCCCTCTGATAAAATCTTATTGGAACAGCCCAGAGTGCTGAGAGCATGTGTGCACTGCTCAGGGCCCCTTTATTGTAGGGGAAAGATAGACAGATCAGTTAAAAGAGGATGTAAAGAATTATCTGAAACCAGAATATGCTATGATCATGAAGTAAGCGCAAAATTCTAAATTAACGAACCCTTATCTGGGGAGGAGATTACCAAGCATGGGGGCACCTCCCCATGCACTAGGCATGCTCCTAAATCAAACTTTATATAAACAATGCAAAAGTACATTCCAACCAATAATTAATTGGCTAATAAGCAGTCGTGATTGGATACCATCAGCTGAAGAGGGTCATGCAGATTGACTGCTTCGACTGATCATCTGACCCAGGTCACTAAAGTCCTAAAGTATAGTCTAACTTGGATCACTAAGCACTCTTTCACTGAGGCTTTCTTTGAGTGTGAAATGATACCAAATGTAAATTTGACCAGTTTGCCATGAATAAAAGAGAAAAAAAAACAATCATGTGTGTTAGGGATGCATAACAATGCAAAAATGTCACAATGTGCATCATGATTGGTCATTTTGTTTATCATTTTAAAGCGAATGACTCTATTCATTTATTTTAGTTTTAGTATAAGTTTTATTGTTGAGACATTTGGAGGTTTACACTCCAAAAAGGAATGTCTTTTGTCAAATGTAAAATCTATAAAATCAATAAAAACAGTATTGCACGAGCATTCCACCCTTACTGAGGTTTTGTTTAAAAAAAGGAAACGTGCTGTTTTATGCATTGTTTTAAAAGCAAAATCAAGAACTTAGCATGATGAATCAAATCGAATCATGTGTAGTGTATCGTTACACCCCTACTTTATTCATACATTATTTTAATATTGCTATTTCTGTTGTTTTTACTTCTATGTCCTTTGGGTAGGTTAGTTTAAAACATGCATGTGGATGCTTTTACCAGGTTTTAGAGAGATTATGCAGGTTTTTTCCTCTGATATCGTGCTCTGTACTGGATTGAATTTGAATTGGACTGGAGTCCACCTTTTAATTATCACTGCTCTACGGGTGTGCACCCGAGTTGAGTGACGACTCATTAAATTAGTCAGCCAAGTCTGACTCGAGTCATGAGACTGGTAAACTGGTAACAATGCTAATGCTGAATGTAAGAATATGAGGAAACAAGAGTTTTGTGTGAGTTTAGACCAGTTGATCCTACATCCAGTCTGATACACCAAATGTGCCACTTTACAGTACTCACACTTTCCATATTAAGAATGAATGCAATACATTACCACATCTAACATCTATATTGTTATTCCTCCTTGAGCAAGTGACTTACCTAGAAGAAAACAGAAAGAGGAGACATGAGTAATGTCGGTAAGATTGTTTCTACAGGAACGCTGCATTCAATTACCATAGTGACATTTTCACAATAGTCTTTTTTGTGCCACTCTAATGTAAATATAAATGGTTTTTATATTTCGACTGGAAAAAAAAAACTGGAAATGTGTCAGAGATACCACTAAAAACACAATTGGAACGCTACTATCTACACAGCAAGCAAAGTTTAAACTTTTACACATATCTCCCCCTACTGGAAATTTGGTTACAATCACTCATTAACAGTCACACACCCTGTAGGACCAAAATATACTTCTCACAAAAAATATTTCAATATGAATATGAAGTGACTAATAAAAGAAGCATTTAATTTCATTTCATCAAACAAGTTAATCAGAAAAGCTAATTAAAATTCAAAATTCAATTACACAAATGAGATGCAAATTGAATTTATTGCAAGTAGTGTATGATCACCCAAGACTAAAAACACACTGGCAGTGATTGGGCACGGACAAAATCAGACTGTCCAACAGTTCTTTTTGGGATCGTCTTTGTAATTTGTGTGAGCATTTTATAAAGAAGCATAGTGGAAAATAAGCATAAATAAACATGCTTCAGTGGCAGCAACAGCCAAGAGGGAAATAGTCCATTTGAAGAAATACTCATACAGAAGCAGTGTTGCTATAGTATACTACTCACAAAAAATAGGGAATACCAAAAAAAAATGAAATATCCCCCAATTTTTGAGAGCAGTGTAGTAAGTCACAGTGGTTAAACGAAAATTGCCACACCTTCATTGCACTGTCTGTAAACAAACTAAAGCTTTGCATGGTCAAAAAAGCAATGTTTTTGTTTCATCTGTCCACAGAACATATTCCCAGAAGGATTGTGGTTTGTCAAGGTACTCTTTGGCAAAGCTCGGTCGTTGCTTTTCATGTCTTTTGTTCAGTAAGAGGTTCTTCCTTGGCCTTCGCCCATAAAGCTCTACTTGATGAACCCAGACTGTTCCAGATTGGCCTTCAGGTCTTTGGATGTTTAAAATAACATTGCACATTGGCAAAAACCCATTGGAAGTCTATTGTATATTGTATATAAACCCTTGTGTTTGCTAATAATAGCACTTCTGATGTCCTCAAACAGTTCCTTTGTCTTCACTATTGTGACAAAAGAACAAGGCCTAACGTGGCTTTTTAAAACACTGAAGTCATCATTCATTGGCTAATTTATGTCACATGGGAACCAGCAATTAATCACAGGTTATTCTCATTTGCGATTTACCACAGGCGAGTTTAAATGTGTTTCCATACTAATCTAATGTAAAGTCTCAGCAAGCTTTGGTTTCTCTGTATATCCCTCCCACTGTTTTTTTTGTTTTAAATAATTGTTTATCATTCATCAGTTGTTTTTGCACTTTTGTATTAAACATGAGTGCTCCATGCAAAAAAAGGGATATTAAACATTATGTACTTAAACTTCATGGGTACCAATAACGATGAGCAGGACTGTAGATGGGCACCCTCGTGCCAATGCATTAAAAATCCAACCATTAGGTGCCTGACTATATTTGCCCAAATATAAACAGACAAATAAACAGGTAAATAGATAAGTAGAATTGTAAAAAGTTTTTAATATTCACTGAAATGTAGTAAGTAGCAGTATTAGTAATAATATTTGTAACATTTACTGTATATAGTGCCTTTCTTGAACCAAAAAGTATACTGTTCACAAAAGTTAGGGGGTATTTCTAACTGAAATATTCTGTACTTAAATATCCCATATTTTGTGAGCAGTGTATTAAGTTACAGATACCTAAAAATATTTCATTATAATAAGAAAGTTCTTGGTTCCTACCTTGGGCACTGTAGTGCTGGATATGACAGATTCCTACAATACATTAAATTGATAAATCGAGTATAGAAAATGAATTAATGTGTGCTGGACAATGTTTGCTTGGAAAACCTGGGCATCAAACGAATGATAATTTGACACTGTGGACGCGCTGGTCATAATGTTTTAGTTCACTGCTGTATTGGTTACCAATATAATAGGTTCCAATACTAGGGTTTCACCACCTCCAATGGCATTCAGAGCCACATCCAGCTTTCTCAATCTCAGACTAGGCAAACTGCATCTTTGGACTGAGCCAGAGCCACTGAACTTGAACTGAACTTGGATCATCTCAGGGACTGGGATATGTAAACCAGTGGACCATCTGAACAAACATACATGCACCTGTTTTATGTAAGTGTTTCGTTCTGCATGGAAAACCTGAGTTGTTTTGCTCTTTGACAAAGGTGGAAATCTTGGCAAGTAGATAAGAGAAGGGAAATTGGCATGTGTAGAGAAGAACGTGAACATGTGATAAAGCCTGATAGAAACAGATTGTTTTAATAAACAAAAATGAGGTCTGCTTTCAGTCTCTCAGCGAACATGTGTTTTTCTGGTGCTCGTTTAGGTGATATCATCTTGCACCACTTCTTAAGACTATTTTTACTGAGCACATTGAGGAATCTTATTTTATGCACTTGAGTTCCGGACGTACAAGACTCGATTTGGTGAGCCTTGATCTGCGGACTGTCATAATGCATTTGCAACATCGTTTAAAAACAATTAGAATTGCAGCTTATTAATTACTACAGCTTGTTTATTCTTTGAATGGTGTGAAGAGCAGAGGTACAACCATAAAAACGTTTTAAAGTGTCCGTTACATCATTTTTAGCCACATTCTTGTACGCTGAGCTGTTCCTAAACCAAACCACCTGCGTGTTTAGTTCAGTTCTGTCCCTTTAGATACTGTCCATTTATTGCTCCTACGTTAACATTTAAATGGGATGCTCCAGGGAAAGTGCAGAGGATGCACCTTTTATATAATGTATGGCTGATGGCATGGCAAGAGATTGTGCATTAAATAATGTAAACTCTGACTGCTTGCTGAGCTTTTTACTTTAAGACCTTGGCACATTACAATTAATTATCTTTCCGTGGGTTGTCAGATGGAGTGTCTAATCACAAATGGTTAAGAACACCTGCTGGGTGCAGGTTTCATTAATAATGAACACGTCTTTGGTGTTTATTGTACAGTCTCTTTATTGGAATCTTTCGTCAGCTCTGTCTTAGCTTACAATCAAATGACATTGTGTATTTCTATCAAAACCAGTTGGCCATATTTCTATTTTTATTAGGCTAAAGAAAAGTGCACTGTGCACACAAACTATGTGAATCAGAAAAATGATACTGGCATGGACTGTGTTGTTACAGAGAGGCAAGACAGGCGTAAAACTTGAGATGTGCTGACGTCAACGTTCGGGATTGTATTTCAGCTTAGATTCTTAACAGAAGATTAATCCACTCTTGCTTAGCAAAGGCTCAAGTTAGACTTCTGCTTTTCTCACCCTGGTATGAACTTTACAATCCTGTGAGGTCTAGTAAGCATAAAACACAATTAATTACAGAATTGCAGTTCTTTTACAGACTTTCGGTTATTTCATTTAATGTACAATCAGGGTGAGTAATTTACAGTGTATCTGAGCCGATACAAAAACACGTATAGAAAATGAAAAAGAAGACATAAATGGCATGCTGAGGTTAACAAAACCTCTCAAATTCAAGTCCAGCGCAGAAAATGATCCGATATTACATATACAGTAGGAACATGCCAAACATATGTGTACCTTTATTATTTATTCCAGTCAATTTAAAGGGATTGTAATTAGCGGTTAAAGTACTGGACTATATACCAGTGTTCAAATAAGGTCCAGGGTTCAAATCCTACCTCGGCCCATTTTAGGTCCTTGAACATTTAGTTACATATACATGAAATTAACGTGTGCGCCCTGTTGAATTTAAAGAACGAGGACATATCCAGGCGTGATGTTTAAAAAACCTTCGTGAAATGTCATGGTATGAACAAAAAAAAACATCCTGGGAGGAAATCAGAAAAAAAGAGTTGATGCTCATAAGGCTGGTAAGAATGTCTAAGAGATTGGATTCCGCCAATCCATGGTCAGACAGACTGTGTACAAATTGAGGAATGGCAAGATTGTTTTCAAGCAACAAAGCTCATTCCAATAGTGAGGTATGTAATAAACCACAAGGTCACAAAGAAACTCAGGGAAACTCTCTCACACTGTCAAATGATAACGTTCATGAGTCCAGTATCAGCAGAACAGACCAGAATCCGACCAGAACATACTGCTGCCTGTTACATGGCTCTCTGAGTGTCTATATATGCACTTAATAATCCGATTTCTGCAGCTATCAGGTCATGGTAATGTATACAGCGTACTGCAATCAGATTAAAAATCAGATTAAGTAATCTGAAAAAAGTACTATGTACTTCTAAACCGGTCACAAAAATTAGGGGTTACTTCTAAATGAAATATCCCATAATGAAATACCCTCGGTCTTTTGGTAGCAGTGTATATGTATACATACCACCATACCATTGAAGATAACATCTTAATGAGTACAATCCTTATGTGAGATTATTGGCTGCTTGCAAAGTAGAAATCCGATTACAGAGTCTGAGTCAGGTAACTCTGGAGGTTTAAATCCCGGGAAAATCGTATTATGGTTTCCTGCAGTTTTCCGATTAAGTGCAGGTAAGCACACTCACTGAATCTAATTTTTAGCAAGATCAAATAACTTTTTGTTTTACACGAGAAGCCTTGTATTTGGAAGGCTTATTCCATCTGTGAAACATGATGGTGGTAGTATCATGGTTTTCACTGCATGTGGGCAACTACGAATTGCCACCATGGATGGAATTGTACCGTTAAATTCAAAAAAGGAACATTTCACTGCAGAGTAATTGTGCATTACTTTGCATCCTTTCCTTTTTGTGTTTCCTTATTGTTTATATTTCTTCATTTGAATGTTAGCAAAGGTACACATATTTTTGCCACTCACAGATAAAAATCTAAAAGTGAATCACTTTCCTAAATAAATAACTGAACGTATTAAAGTATAATACTTTAATCTATTTTTGAGATTATATGTTTACATCATATTTATACAGAGGTATAGCATGTTTTTAAGTTCCCCTGTAGATGATCTCATGATGTTCAGAACATATTTTTGAAAACACAAACTCAGGAAGGTATCTGTTCCAGATTTAGTCTCTCCTTCGTCTTTACAGCATTGTGCTGATCAGCATTGTTCATGGATCTGTAATCAAGCTATACTCTTTGGCACCGTTCCTTCTAGCTTGGAGAAAGTTAGAAGTTTCCAGTTAGAAAAAAACAAAGGAACACGGGCCTGAATGACTTTAGAGCGTCCCTGTCCACTTCCCCAGTGTATTTCTTTTTATTAAGAAAATATTTAAATTGAAATAATTTACATGGGTTAGAGGTTTTACATTTCCGTAATTTAGCACACCCTGTTATCCAGAGTGACTCACAATTTACGCAGTCTTACCATCCAAGTAGTTGTGGTTTGGCAGCTGATCTGATTTGAACTCTGGATCTTCCACTCCATTGTCCAGTACCTTTACCGCTATGCTACCAGACCCCTATTTAAATTTCTATCCAAGAAATTTGTTAATGTTAAATGATTCATCAGTGTTTCTTATAAACACAAGAAACTGTGCCTTATCCACAAAAACAGTCAGTTTGCCAAGTGCAATTAAATAATAAACAAATTTCTGGGCTCAGCTCTTAAATTTGAGGTCATCCAGCATATGATGAGGTCATCTATTAGCAGTTCCAGCCGATAAAACTCACTGGCTGGAAAAAAAGTTCCCTGTCTCATCTCCTCCACCCATACTTGTACACACTACGACACTGGCTGCCTTGTACTGTGCCAGAGCAGGATAAGCCTGACAGTGTTCTTTTAAATGTTCAAGTATTTCCTTTAGTCAATGTCTTTTATATTTTTGAAGCTCTGTTTCTTAAGAACTGCAACAGTTTCCTGATTCACTAGACACATGGCCTTTTCTTTCCAAGGAGCACAAAACAACATTCAAACTCTGGCTAGTTTTTGTAAAATTTGCATTCCATTGCATCAATTACTCATTTCTAAAAGAGAAAAGGTAATATTCCTGTCCTCGTACTTTTACTTTGACCATAACAGAGGACCAACTTCCTCTATCTGTTGACTGAGGAACGCTACGCTAGGGGACACGAGAACCTGCAGTGACCCGGTATATTAGACTAAATAATACAGAGAGCCTTCATTTATTATATTCCATTTTAGTTAACACTTGAGCTTGGTTGTTGCGGCAAATAGATTAGTGCCATAGATAATCACAGCTGAGATGCTATTCATGATAACACAACCTTGATAGTTATGATGTCTTTCATACTGTAAAGTATAGCTTTTTTTTTTTTTTGCTGATGTTGAATGATTTATCAGTGTGTCTTCACAGCATCATTGGCCACTTCAGTGACACACAGTTACGTCTACACACAAGGCAGTAAACCCAGTAAACCCACGCAGACACAAGGAGGACATACAGACTCCACACAGCAAGAACCCAGGTTCCTGCACCCTGGGACTGAACGTGATGTGAGAAGGTGGTGCTACTCACTGAGAGACAAAAACAGTCATTTTGGGCAGAGCAATAGAATAATAAACCAATTTCTGGGCTTAAGCAATAGAACACTTAAGGTTGTGTGGTAGGACAAATAGGCAAGCGCCGTAGTTAATCACAGCCGCGATGCTATTCGTCATTAAACACAAGCTCGAGAGTTCTATTGCTTTTTAATTTTAACAAAAAATAAATAAATAAATAATATAGTCATGCATATTATATGACTAGGCCAATCTACATTGCAGTAACATGAGAACATTACCATTAAAAATCCGAAAATTAATTTTTTTTTCTTCATATTTTAACCCCTTGTATCCTGTTCAGGGATGGGGTGCTGGTCTGGAAATGACATTGCTTAGATGAACACATACACTCAGTGAAGCATGAATTAGGGTTATTCAGGGGTATAGGGTCATGCAGAAATGTTCTTTCAGTTCCTAGAATTTAAAAAGTCACAGCAGGGGAAAAGATTTCTCATACTTGGCCCCCAACTCTGGAATAAACTTCCCACTTTAGTTAGAGGTTCAGACAATCTCCACATTTTTAAGTCTAGGCTAAAAACATTCTTATTTACTCAGGTTTTTGATTAGATTTAGACTGGGACGCAGAGCTCCGGTTGGCTCTTGCCTCTTGGCTGTGTTACCTTTTGTTTCTTCCGCTTTAGCTATGCTGCTATAGTTAGTGCTGCCGGAGTTTCATGCTGGACCTGGTATTAGTGATTATTAAACAGACTCTGTGCTCCTAATCAATTAGTAGTTACATTTTCTCTTTTTTCTCCGAGCTGATGTTCCAGTACCAGTTCCAACACCAAACACTTAGATGTTTCTCCACCTCAGCATCACTCTACTGGTCTTCATTGACAATAACCAGTCCCACCAGAGTGCAGTAACTCCCTCCATCATATAGTTATTAGGAGACGATGTGCCTCCAATAACTTACTGTTGAGGACATATTAACACAAATCTATTTTGTCATTTCTTTTGAATTGTATTACTAATTTAAATGTTATTATTGATTTGAATTATATTATTCACTTAATTTGACTATTACTACAACTTAATTATTCAATTAACATCTAGGTCACCCAAGGAGGATGGGTCCCTTTTTCCTTTCCACTGTCGCCTTAGAAGATCGCTTTAAGATAATATAACATCGTAAAGCTGCTTTGAGACAATGCTCCATTGTAAAAAGCGCTATAGAAATAAATTTGACTTTGACCCCTCGACTAAAGTGTGATTAGCATCTACTAAAAGACTGATTTTGTAACTTTACAAACCTGTAAAACACATATTATTACAGAAATGTAGGTGCTAAACTATGGTATTGGCATACTAGAGGAACAGTGGTGATCTCCAACCCTGATGCATTAAACCAACCAAAGTGCACTAAAGTTTTAGGATAAAACTCACCCAGCAACTTTACAAGAGCAATGTGGAGAGAGGCTTGATATTTCTATACAAGAGCTATTACTGTTACAAAACCCAAAGTGCTAGGGAAAAAGCAGAGCAATGACGCCAGCGGTACACGCAAATCTCTTGAATAATGCATGTGGCCCAGTTACACAGTCATGAGTGTGGATTTAGGGACTCGTTAACCAGTCAAATTCCTAAGTGCATGCACTGGGACTCCGGGAAGCTATAAATTGAAATGTCACAGTTGGGCCTGTGCTTTTGCCATTAAAAGCAACAGTGCCATGTTATTTTTTGCCCTGGGTAAACTCTTTAATTTGTTAACAACAGCACCCTGCAGCACAGAAATTGCTTTTCTTTCTTTCTTTCCTTGGACCTCATTCTCTCGTACCGACTAACCAAGTCTTTCTTGCCTAATGATCGACAGTTACCAACCTGGTAGAATGAGCTCACAGGTGCTGACTAGTGTTGCGCTGAGTAATATGAAAAAACATCGTTCACATCCAGAATGACCGGGTACTAGTGTTCTCTGTGCCACAGACAACTGGGGTAGACAGCATTATTGGGGAACAGCTTTACCCCTCTGCTTGGCAGTGTGTCATACTAACAACTGTGCATGAAAATACACCTGTTAAACATGAAATAGATTAAGTGACTTAACACAAATATTTCAACTAAACATATAGCTATGGCCTTTATTACTTTGCTCTGCCCTTCTTCACCCTAAACATTAGCGGATGTCCATTACTCCACGAGAAAACCCTAAGAAACTGGTGCTGATTGGACGCATTCAAGCTTTTGGAAAGATGGCATTATGGGAAATGTAGTGCTGCCTCATTTTGTTAAACAATTAATGACTCCGCTGTAACATGGAATGCTACAGGAGATCATTTGTACTGTAGCACTGTCCCGGGACACACTGAGCCACAAACAGGACAGGCTCAATGCACGAGATGGACAAGATTTGCCATACCATACATTGCACATCTCTTTATATTACTGCACATGACACGTTTTGTTTTAGTTTCAGTGTGCCACGTGACATTTTCATGCTAGTTATTATACCAGTTATGTGCTCGTATTCACAGCTTATTCCATTTCTCATGATTATATGTTTATTCACCACATTCCATATAGTTTATCTTACTTTTGTTTATACACCTTATGTACAGTGATTTATTTATTTTAAATATTTGTGCTTTTACTTTATGTATCTGTGGGACTGTGGCAGCCTAGCGGTTAAGGTACTTGACTCTGGACCAGAAGGTCCAGGGTTCAAATCCCACCTCTGCCAAGCTGCCACAGT
>JAUZST010070084.1:0-21945 GCA_034779995.1 Parotocinclus haroldoi | reverse complement strand
CACACACACACACACACACACACACACACACACACACACACACACACACACACACACACACACACAGATACACACACTGTGGAAGTCCTCAACCTGCTAGGACAGTCATGTAAGATTGCTTAGTTAATTCAGAAAGGAGACAGTAATGTTTTGTGTTGAGTTAAGAAGAACACAATTTGTCCATAGTACCCTATTGAGAGGCCTTCCCAGGCATGAGGATATTATAGTTTGGAAAATAAAGAGCTGGGCATCAGTTATTCGCAGTCAGGATGCGATTTGTTTTATGTCAGACCACCAAAGTTACAATTAAATTCTACGAGTGAGATCATCTAAAATGTACTGCCAGATAGTTATGTAGTCTTTCACAGACCATCATCACATCACTTCTGTTTGTTAAATGGATTTAGATTAATTTATGGACTGTATTTTTCCATTCATTTTTGCAATCCAAAATTTTCCATCTGCAAACTTGAGCTGACAACATCTTTAACATAGCTTTTGCATAACTGTATATTTTAATTCATTGTATTGCATTGATTTTTGTTAAAACACACTGTAAAGTCAAACATTTGTAAGGGTTTGTTCACCACTGAATACATGCCTACACCTGCTTTCACGAGGACATTCTTTATTTAGCTTAATGCAGAACTATAAACAACGTGCACATTGATGCACAATGGTATTTTTATTCTTGATGCCTTCCTCAGGTTACAACCCAACAAACCTAAGCATGTATATACTCACTGCCAATTTATTAGGTACACCTGTTCAACTGCTCATTAAAGCATGTAGAAATGGTAAAGACAACCTCTTGATATCAGAGAAAGCATGAGGAAAAAAGGTGATTGTGGGACTTTGAAAGTGGCATATTTGTTGGTGCTAGACAGGCGGGTCTGAGTATTTCAGAAACCTCTGATCTAATGGAACTTTTGCACACATTAATCTATAGGATTTATAGAGAATGGTCCGAAAATGAGAAAATATGCAGTTTTCTGAGTGAAAATTTGTAGTTGATGTGAGAGGTCAGAGGTGAATGGCCAGACTAGCTTGAGCTGATAATCAAATAATCACTGGTTACATAGATACAGAAGAGCATCTCTGAATGCACATCACCTCAAACCTTGAAGCAGATTGGCTCCAACAGCAAAAGATCACACTGTATACCATTCCTGTCAGTTAAGAACAGGCAATTGATGCTACAGGGTCACCAAAATCGGACAGCAGAAGATTAAATATCATGATCTGATTCTCAATTTATTTTGTGACAACCGGATGGTCGGGTCAGAATTTAACAAAAACAATATTAAAGCATGGCATACATGCTACTTTGTATCAATGGTTCAGGCTGCTACTGATGGTGTAATGGTGTGGGGCATTTTGTTGGTTCACCCTTAATACCAGCTGAGCATTGTTTAAATGCCACTGCTTACCTGAGTGTTGTTGCTTATCTTTTGTATTTCCATCTACACTTAATTTTTGTTAGCAGTATACTTCCAGCAGTATAACGCACCATAAAGCTCAAGTCATCCGAACCTGACAATAAGTTCAGAGTATTCCAGTGGTCTCCAGATATCAATCCTTTTGTACTTTGTTGTGGTGTGATGTTCATCATGGATGTCCAGCCAACAAATGGAACTGCATCATGTCAGTATGGACAAAATCTTTGAGCTATGGTTCCAGCACCTGGTTGAAGATATGCCACAAAAAATAAGGCAGTACCAGAGGAAAAAGGGGCTTCAACCTTGTACTAGCAAGATGTACCTAATAGAGTGTTACGCCAATATCACATACAGAATAAATTCCATTTTTAATCAGTGTCTATTTTGTGTATTGTTTTTGGGATCTGCTGTTAAAAAGCAGGAAACAGTTGCACCTCACACTGATGTATACACTTGTACACACACTGAGCTCACACACACACACACACACACACTTGTTACTGATTCCTATTTTATGTAACATCAGTGCTTGGTGTGTATATATCTGATGTGAGTATATACTACAACAACATTTTGAGCCAAACAAACCAGCACTTGCATCAATGTAATATTTGTTGTTTGTATGAATGAGACCCACAAGTACTGCAATACAAGCTGTTAAGTCAAAGTTCTTGTTGGCTGCATCAGCATTTCCAGTAAAAAAAATATGGATGCTATCAAAATAGCTAAGCTATCATGCATAGATGTCATCGAGCTAGACTGTTGTTAAACACATATGTTTCCTGCAGGGAAAGGAACATTTACAGGAAAAAGATACGCAGGGTCAGCATGACCCACCTGTAACTGTTCTCATTTCCCAGAGCAATTTATCTGGCAAAAACCATGGGGTTATCAGAGTATGTCTTAGTTTCTACATGACATGTACAGACAACTATACAATATCATTTTAGGACTTTCACTGTTCTTTAGAGTACAATTCAGGGATTACTGATTAGGATACTAGGAGGCTGGTGGCAATTTGTAGCAATATCCTCCATCTCAATGTATCATGCCAGCGAAAATAGCATAAAGCCAAAGTATCCCATCCATATAGGAGGAGTACTAGGAGCTAGGAGTTGATGTAATCAAAACAACATTAAATAAAACAATCACAAAATTAACTAAAGGATTAAATTAAAGGAACAATTATATATACTGAACAAAAATATAAATATATAAGTTTTTGCTCCCATTTTCCATGAGCTGAACTCAAAAATCTTTTTACATTTTCTAGTTTTTCTACATACACAAAATGCCTTTTTCTCTCAAACATTGTTCACAATTTGTCTTATTTATGTTACTGAGCATTTGTCCTTTGCTCAGGTAATCCAACCTCCTCACAGGTGTAGCATCAAGACGCTGATTAGATGGCATGATTATTGTACGTGTGCCTTAGGCTGGCCACAGTAAAAGGCCACTCTAAAATGTGCAGTTTACTTTTACTGTCTTGGGGTCCGCGAGGTCAGAAAACCAGTCAGAATTTGCTTTACACAGTGCAACACATCTCCTTCGCATAGAGTTGATCAGGCTGTTGATTGTGGTCTGTAGAATGTTGGTCCACTCTTCTTGAATGGTGGTGCAAAGTTGCTGGATATTGTCCGGAACTGAACGCTGTCGTATATGCCTATCCAGAGCATCCCAGACATGTTCAATGGATGACATGTCCAGTTAGTATCCTGGCTATGTTAAGGGATAAAGCTTTCTAAAGCTTCTAGGAATTGTGTACAGAGTCTTGCAACATGGTGCTATACATTATCATGCTGCAGCATGAGGTGATGGTTGTGGCTCAATGGGGCAACAATAGGCTTCAGGATCTTGTCACGGTATCTCTGTGGGTTCCCATACCATAATCCCACCGCCAACATGGGCAAATTGATTCACAACGTTGACATTAGAAAATAGCTTCATCAGTGAACAGAACACCACTCCAACATGACTGTTTGTCCAAAAATTATTTGGTTATGCAAACTGATTGTTGCAGAAGCTGTCTGGGTGGCTGGTTTCAGATGATTTTGGAGGTAAAGATGCTGGATGTGGAGGTCCTTGGCTGGGTTGGTGTGGTTACTCATGGTCTACACTTTGTGACGCTGGATGTACTACAGAACATGTACTAGAGAAATAAACATTCAGTCCAGGGGCAACACCTCTGGTGGGCATTGCTGCTGTCAGCATGCCAGTTGCCCGCTCCCTCAAAATATCTGTGGCATTGCGCTGTGTGATAGAATTTTAGAGTGTTCTTTTACTGTGGCCAGATTTAGGCACACCTGTGCAATACTCATGCTGTCTAACTGTTGCATTTACATTTTTGTTCAGAATATAGTGGTGGGAACATTTGACTGGGTTGGAAGGGAAAGGCAATGCCATCAAGGACATAATAGACTGGCTTAGAAAGGTAATATCTTTAAGTGGACAAGTCAAAGCCCTAAACTAAATTCACTGGAAAGTTTGTGTATAAACCCAACATGAAATTCGGGTAAAACAATCTCCAAACAATTCTGTAAGGAAGAATAAGCATAAATTCCTCAATAACTGATGACTGTAAGAAGACTGATGGCTGTAATTAAAGCAAAACGTGTTTCTTCAAAGTATTACCTTAAGGGCTAGTCACGTTTTAAACTGTGTTATCCTACTTTTCGATTCTTAATAGTTAATATGATTATAAAGATTTTTTGCCTTTGTACTTCAAAAATTCAGATACAATCATCTCACCCTGGAATAGTATTTGGAAGAATGAAAGTTCAAATCCTGGCTCTGTCAAACCAGACCCTTCACCTTCAACTGCTCAGATCAGTTGTAAGTTGCTTTGAATAAAGTGCTATACATAATTTCATTTTTTTTAAAAACGCAAAACAACCAACATTACACAGCCAAATAATTATTTTGTCTGACACTGACACAACTATTATATATTTAATTTATGGATAATGACTGTTTAATCTATTACTAAGCAGCACATTAAATATCTATACTGTAACTACTATAGTTCTGTGTACAAAGTGATAGCTTAACATACAAGTAGATTACTGTTTACAGAAGTTGACCATGATATTGGACCAAACTGCTGAATGCTGAATATGTATGGGGTCTGAAACAAATTTTTTTTTCCAATTTAAGTCTACATTAATTTTTGATAAGTCTTTTTGATTCTTGATTTGTATAATTTGTTTTGTAAAACCAAGAAAGTTCCAGGTTTAATCCCAGGGTGGAGCGGGGTCCTTGGGTCCTCCCCGTGTCTGCCCGGGTTCCTCACACAGTCCAAAGACATGTGCATTAGTGCATTAGGCTAACTGGTCTAACTGGTCTCTAGTGTGTGCCCTTAGTGTGTGACAGTGTGTGTGACTGACCCTACGATGGCCACCAATCAGTGATGTGGCATGGACAGGATCAGATTGTCAAGCAGTTCTTGTGGGACCCTCTTCATATTCATTTTGAAATATCCCCTAATTTTTGTGAGTAGTGTACAACCACAATACTGCCAGTATCTCTCTGATATCTCTCTAAGGCAGGACAGTTATAAGTGAATGGCTTTAGTGGGTCCAATCCTCTGCTTCTACAAGCTGTCACTGCTGGGCCCTTGAGCAAGACCCTTAATCTTCTCTGCTCGAGTGCCAAAAAATCCAATGCCAAGAAAAAATTGTGTTGCATTGTGAACCAGTGTATTCGGCTTCCCCATGGCTTTCCTCTGCATTTGTCCTGCACCACTTCTCATAGACACGTTTGAGTAGTTTGTTAAATGGCACTATCTTCAGTTCTTGTTTGTTGGGAGTTGCCATGTGCTATTGTTGTTCCTTGTCAATACATGCTTTACTTCTAGGATTCCATATTTTGATGTTGCTTTACATTCCCCTTACTTTCACTCTTCAAACATTTTGATTCCTTGCTCTGTTTGCATGCGAACTTCATTCTCTTAGTTATATTGCACTGTTTCTGCACGGTATCAACAAGCAAGGTATAACAAGCACAGTTTTTTTCTATAATAGTATTCCTTTTTGTAGATGTTGTCAGTACTTAGCTTCCTGCATACAAGTTGTTGCTGTTGGTTTATTATTAGCTCTTAGTTTCTTTTTGTTTAGCATTTTTAAAGTATTGTCTTGTTCTATTGTGATATTTTTTCACTTGCACCATGTCTGTTATTAATAAAACACTCACGCTTGCACTCATGTCTGCCTTTATGGCTTCCCTGTCTCCCCCTGAGTCTAATTGTGACAGTACACCTGACAGACATCTGTGAACATGCCTCCAGTCCTGCACTGCTTGTGATCCACCTTGTCTGAAAATGAGTCTCCATACCCAAATTTGCACTGCGACTATCAACCTAATTTTGCTCTTATTTTCATCACCCAAATCTGCCACTCCAAGCCCTGTGGTGACCAAAGAAACCAAAATAAAACAACAGAAAAATAACCTTGAGAACAGAACAATGAACATACATGGTAATGACAGGGAAAGAGGACAATGGACAAACGTGGAGGGAAGCCATGCATACAGAGGCCCCATCTACTGGCTGACTCGGCTTGCCACAGTTTATTTGTATCATGCCAATGTTCAGCATTGAAGCATTGAATAATTTAAAAAGGATTGGCTGTATGTGATTTCATTCTTCTGAGCAGAAATGCAAGACACATTTTAGATGCAGAATTCCTCCAGAACTCCAGTAGTTAAAAGAACAGTATATTTAGATTTCCAATGTACACTGCTCACAAAGATAAGAGGATATTTCATTTTATTTTGATATAGCCCCTATTTTTTGTGAGCAGTACATATTATAAACATTGGAGATTACATTTAAGTGAAAAGTAAGAAATTTGACACGGATCTTGTCACCCTCTTGTACTACATCTAAAGTAATTGTTACAAAGGTGTAAGCTTAATAAGTAATACCACAGAGAGTTCACAAAAGTTCACAATAAAGAAGAATTTGGTCAGTCTAACATAAGAAAACCTAAAGTAACTAATTAAATTAATTCTAGGATAATTCTACCACCGACGAGTTTGACCATTTGAATTCAAATAAGCAATGCTTAATCATTGTCCTAATAGTCCAAATCAAGTGTTCTTAATATGTTTCAGCTGGCAACAACTAACTTTAACTGATGCAGTGAATAGCTAATTTATCTTATTTCTTATTTTTAAACAACCATGGCAAAAGATGTATCCTGTTGCTGTTACAATTAATTAAATGAGTAGCCTGTAATAAACAAATAAAATGATAAATGAGACTAATGAATGACTGAAATTGGGTTAATAATTGTGTGATGCATAACTAAAACCTTGAAGAATAGTGGTCAGCTGTCAACATTGTGGAAGAAGTGGGGTAGGGAAAAAATCTTGAGTGACTGTAAACAGAGATTTCTTAGACGCATGGTGAAGTTAAGTTGTAATATTGCACATTGCAATTTTACGCAAACAAGCCTGTGACTAAACTGTTGTTTGGCCATAGAAAACCCACTTGTTTCGAGGCTCATCAGTATCAATTTGCTAGGGAGCATAAGGATGGATGCTGAAACTTTGGAAAAGGACATGTGCTATGACGAATCTTTCCTCTATTCTAGAGCAATGGTTGTGTCAGGGTAAGAAGGGAAACATTGATGCACCATTACGCATAGTGCCGACTGTACAAACCTTTGGAGGCAGTTTTATGATCTGGGGTTGCTTCAGTTGGTCTGGTCTTGGCTTCGCAAAGTTATGTGGCAATACATTTTTTTCTACCCGAGTGTGCTGAAGGATGGGTTTATCACATCAATGGGATTTTTTCCCCAAAATGAATGCATCTCTGAATGTAAACATATTGTGGAAGATTATGGAAATAATGCTCTGGCAATTGTTCAGTGTAATGTTAGCATGCACGCCATTGTGTATTTTTGCGGTCAGGCAGTATATACAAAAGAAATTAATAATTTGAGTTCAGAGGATGTTCACGCCAAAACACAACTTCGAGACCTCTGTTTGATCCTGTTTGACATCAAATAGACAAATCCTTTCCTCAGACAGGCATTATACGTTTATTACAAGCTTACTCTTTTGGTATTATTTGAACCAAACCACAATATAAAATATTCCTTTTTACTCATTACTAAGTAAGTAAATTTATATCTTTGGGACAACAAAACAGAGGAAAATATGTAAATATACACACATCATGTAGACCGTACTGGAATGGCATGAGGGAATTAAATGTCTATAGATACACAGTGGCCACCAGAAAAGTTGAGACAAATAGTGAAACTACTTGCTTGGAGCTTTGATTTCAGTTGTGTTTGATTGTCAATGACTTACCTCCACAGTCACCTGACCTAAATCCATCAAGCATTTATGAAAGCACTTGAAAACAGAGGAAGGTAACCATTCAGAAACATCACAAGATGTTCTTTGAAATATTTAGAAATCATGTTGAAAGAACTTGGATCTCGGAGGTTATGCCATGTGCTTTATTTTCGTAATTATGTAATTTTTACTTTTATCACAGCATTTCAGAAACTCTGTAATTTCAGTAACTCTTGCTAATTGCCAGAGCTGGATTTTAGGGAAGGAAGGCTGTGTGAAAGTGAGAGTAGAGGTTTTGATATCAAACCCAGAGGCAATGCTCTCTTTCCCTTCATCCTGTTAGAATGGTGGGACGAAAGAAAGATGGAGGATGGGTGATTATGAGTAGACGAGAGGGGGTTGGATGAGACTCTTCTTTTCTATGAGTCTCATCCATCTAGGCTGCATATTTCTGTCAGGTCCTGGGAGATGAGGCTAATTATCCTTCTATTCATCTTTTCCTTCTTTATCCTAATCCCTCCATCCCTCTCTTCTTCACGCTATTTATGCATACATGGTTTTGGGGGCGTATCCGCTGTGTGTATGGGATTTTCTTAGTCATGCTTGCACACAAAAGTGTGTTTTCATGCATATAAGATTGGGCATTGGAGGTCAGCCAGTATCATGATCCCAGCTTTTCATGGCTGTCTCGGTTAAATTCTTATGAGCAGTAATACCATTCCACCACATTTGAGCCATTTAGAAAACTACAGACCAGAATAAAGCCCAAGCATGTTTACCTTTATAATGGTCATGTCAATCTAATGGCCAAGCACATTTAAATACCCTCCTTTCGTCCCTCTAGGAATGTTACTACGCATTTCTATAACATGCTTACTTTTCATTCCTCGAGAAAGGATTCTGTTTGTGATGAGACCGGCATCGCAAAGATATATATCAAAGAGGTGAAGATGTTTCCTAGTGTAATGACTATATTTGATTGCAGAACTATGCTTCTTAAATCGCCAGACAGCTACAACCCAACCTGTGGTAATTACATCGGCACATTCGTTAAGCTAAAACCTTGCGGCTCCTCTCACTCTCTCTCTTTTCTATTATCAACCATCTCTCCCCCAAAGCCATTTAACTCCAGCAGTGTGACATGAAAGTTGTGGAAAGTCCTGGGCTGTCAGGAGGCATCAGAGAGCTGGTGTGCCCTGTGGTGCGAGTCTCTCTGTGCTGAAGTGAAAACCAGAGCCCTTTTATCTGCTCTCCTTGGATGACAAACTTTCATTCTCACAAAGCTGACATATCTGGCAACATCAAGGAGAAAAGTAGAGATAGGTGCAAACGGGGATAGCAATGCTTCTCAGCCCTTTATTAGGACGTGAACCTAACTAAAAAAAAAAAAAACTACAGATGATGTCTTATAGAGAATTTCTATGAATAAATAAGGAAGGCAATGCTTGATTTAATTTGAGCATTCCATACTGATGTCTGAATTCAGAGTGCAATCTTTCCTTGAGAGACGAATGAATGTCTGATCAAGGCCTTATCTAAACAGACAGTAATGAAGTCTGGATGTGCCTTGAGAAATTTGTCCTCCTCATCAATATGGCTGTTCCCACAAAGTCATCACAGAAAGGGGGATTTACAGAGCTATGTGATCATTTTATTAAGCCTCTTAAGAAGCAGCCTTGTGTTTGTTCCATCTTTAAAGCCCTGCTGGCATTATATTAATCACCATGCACATCAATTAGTGCAGAACAAGAGCATTCCTTCTGTCATTATAGAACTTGTGGCATGTTATTTACCATGCTGTGCTACATTTCCGCTCTAGGCAAATGTGTGTAAATTAAATCCAAATGATTCTAATTATAATATAATACAAGTTCATGTTACAAGAAATGTGACATTTTTTTACAAAACAAATCTGGTATGATATGCCACACACAATAGATAATACATAGCATAAATACTAAAAACTATTTTTTTTTTTCAGATTAAACATTCTTACATATCACATTGTATAATTTATATGATATAGTTATCTTTTTTACAATAGATTTAGTTACATTGTTCATAAAGATGGGTTCCCCATGTCGCCCAAGATTTCCTTTTAAGATTGTGTTAAGGGTGATAATGTTGTATATGTGGATGTATGTGCCTTAAAAAAAAGCTATTGTATTGTTCAAAGCAGTGTATTACAACAGATTTAACTCTTAACAGAGTACTGATTGACTGTCATAAAAGTAGTGGTAGCATTCATTCTTAATGTCTCATTGACACTGAAGCTCATTTTGATGGTGCTAGTGTAATTCACAGAGAATCCACAGAGACCAAGCCTTCCTCCTAATGCACATTATCAGAAGACAATTTAATCACCAGTCGGGGCTGTTCTTTGCAGGTTTATCTTGTCCGGGCCTGTTTGCACAGGTGAATCCTGACGGATGGGCGGTTGAGCGGCGTAGTCAGACACACTGGTCTTTAGACTTCACAATCTCGGGAAAACATATAGAAATGGTCAGTACTCACACTCTGTCAAAAATGTTCAGGCCTTATTGAGTCAAATAGACAAGAACTCCTTCTGTGGACATCTTGAGCTATGGCTGTGAAACACTGACACAGGGGAACGTGAGTGGAACATGAAACTCCTGGGACAAACTCTTAGGCTTGAACATAACCTCAACAAAGTTTGGTAGATGAAAGAGAAAGGCGGTTTCACACAAATCTTGTACTCTCCACATGTGTGGCTGGATCAAAGGACATCAAGGTGATCAAAGATTTACATTTTACAGGCATAATTTACACT
The DNA here is from genome assembly GCA_034779995.1 of Parotocinclus haroldoi. Taxonomy (NCBI): domain Eukaryota; kingdom Metazoa; phylum Chordata; class Actinopteri; order Siluriformes; family Loricariidae; genus Parotocinclus; species Parotocinclus haroldoi. Next base: position 11,412 of record JAUZST010070084.1, on the reverse strand, counting down.
GTGGAAGCACCATGATATTCTGAAGAGCTGGGGTTTTCAGACAATGCAGCAATGTAAGTCTGATACAGGAAAAAAGTCTATATGAGGCATTATCTACGGCTCGTGCCATGTAAGCATCCAAGTCTTCTGTTCAGTATATAATCTAAAATCAGTTCTGCAAGGTTAGACTTAGCACTTCTCTGTGATGTGGATTTGAGGTTTCAGACTCGGTATTTCAGCTATTCTTTATCTCTGTTTAGACCTGTCAGAAATACCAGGCCCTCATCTCTGTCAGAAAGGTTGTCTGTCTCTGTAATGGCCAACTGAGATGAGAGGCTGCTTTTTTCCAGACTTACTAAAGATCCCAGTTCAATCTTTAAAGAAGAAAGGGTGTAAAAGAAAACCTTGTGATGAATGTTTTATCAAATATTTCTCTCTTTGTGCTTAATTAAGGAGCTATAGGTGTTCAATAAAAAAATATTTTGTACATCAAAAGTTTGTGAAAACCTAATTCCAACCACAATGGTTTACAGCCTCCCATCATCTTTGAAAGCTTTCCACAAAAATATTTTTGGAACATGATTGTGGGATTCAACTTTGATTCAAATTCAGCTGGATGGCATTAGATGGAGGTGAAATTGGGGCTCTATGGCTAGTTCAGTTCTTTTTATCGAGCTTAGTCTCGTTCGGTTCTCTATGGGTAATCCTAAAACGGGAAAGTCCCTCCCATAACTTTTGCCACAAAGTCTAAAGTGCAGATGTATTAATGTTTGCTGTAGCATTACGATGTCATTTGACTGCCCGGCTCATACTATCCTAAACAACTGCAGTCTATTAACCTCTATTATTGCTGGCTACATTAGCATACATTGTGGACAGATAGTGTTTCCTTGGCACCTGCCAAACTTTTTTGGACAAGATTTGTCTGGCACACTACCTGATGGTGAAGTGTGATTGCGATTGCCATGCAGTGCTGTTCTGTGAGCATGCCTGGCCTATCACTTTCTGGTTGATTTGTTTACTGTGGTAGCCTAACGGTTAAGGTACTGGTTCAAATCCCACCTCTGCCAAACTGCCACAGTTGGGTCCTTGAGCAAGACCCTTACCCACAATTGCTTAAAAATGTAAAACTGTATTAATTGTAAGTCGCTCTGGATAAGGGCGTCTGCTAATGTAACTGTTCCCACTTCACAATAAGATAATATTGCTTTCAATTTCACAAACTGTTGTGGTGGATCCTATGACAGTCTTACACTGAAAGTCACTAAGCTACTCAGTACAACTATTTTTTTTCTTGGCTGTGTTATTGATAGGTATTGCAGAAATACACTAAATTACTTAATTTTTAATCTTGAATCATCAACTGTGTAGACCAATAGCAACTCCTTCAAACTCATACATAAACGCACTGACATTTGCTCATATCACTTGTGTAAAACTGTACAGAATGCTTTCTCTACCTATAAAACACAAAGAACATACCATCTTACATTTCCGCTGTTTTTATAACAGGTTTGAGAATGGAAATTCTGCAGTATATACTACATGATCTGTGGTTGAGACACCTGAAATGGTGAGAGGTAGCTGCAAGTATTTGTGAGACTGTCTAGAAGCAAATATAATGGGCTGACTTCTATACAGGAAATGCTCCACAGATAATTGAGGTCCAAAAACCCTCAATGCCTAAGGCTGTCTTTTATGACGAATGGTAAATCTGTAAAACTCAAGGCCTTTGGAAAAAAATCGTCCTTGTGAATTTGAAAGATACATTGCCATACATGGGTAAACTAGCATTTATAAGACTGGGCAATGATTAAATGGCCTGTTGACATAACAGCTGGAGAGTTTCAGCTATAAAATGTAGCATGTAATCTTGACCATTATTAAGAAATCCGTAGAATGATCATGTTAATAATTAGAGACCTGTTGACTATGATCAAGGTATAATTGTCCCTGAGCTTTCCCAACAGCTGTACATACAAAGCTTATATACAACATTCCCTGTAGAATCCCTTTAGATTTTTATGGTATTGTCTGCAAAATCGAACCCTTACGACCCATGCACTGCTGCGATTGGGAATGAAGGAGGTTGGAATTATGCTGAGACACAGATGATTCATTTGGGACTATGCTGCATTAATTATTAACTAATACATTTTCTACAATGCTCACAGAAAATAGGGAATATTTATGTATGGGATATTTCACTTTGAATTTTTTTGTGAGCAGTATATTTAGAGTAGAACAGTCAATCCTGTATAACTACTACATATATATCTGCAAATAGTGTACACTATCTATTTATTGTGTGTACATACAATACAGATGCACTTCACAGGTACATCATTACTGACTGTAAGCCATCGGTTGCTATGCACAATTTGTCACCCGCCCTTTCACCCATCAGTGGAAAAAGGCCATCATTAACCTGAACTTATTGGGGGTGATAGACCATTCTCAGCCAAGCAGCCACACTGGGTTGATTAATGTTGCTAGCTTGATAAATTGATAAATTGATAATATTAACCAGCTGACTGCCCTCTCTTTCTCCCTCTGTACAGTAAATATTGCATTGTATTATATTTGGTTGCTACTTGTGTATTCTATCTATTTATTATATAATTCTATTCTATCTATTTAACCCTGCATATAACTCTATCTTTCTATCTCTCTATTCTTACTATCTATCGGGACTTTGGTAGCCTAGCGGTTAAGGTACTGGACTCTGGACCAGAAGGTCCAGGGTTCAAATCCCACCTCTGCCAAGCTGCCACAGTTGGGTCCCTGAGCAAGGGACCCATTGCTCTGACTGTAAGACTGTATTAATCGTAAGTCGCTCTGGATAAGGGCGTCTGCTAAATGCAAATCTATTTTTCTCAAACACACACACACACAGAATCACAAACATTCATACTTGATGGGCTGCATAAAAGAAGTGCATAACGTTTGACAAACGTTTACAGATATTTTGTGTAATTGAGTCTGTGCGCTGTGAGCGATACCACACCCAAATACAAAGTCAATTATTAGTGCCATCTTCTGGTCAAATACAGCAATAACATTAACATATTTTTTCTCTGTTTATAGTCAGACATAATCCTGTTGCACGAAGACATAAATATTGGTGAACCAAAATACAACCCCAGTTCAGAACAAATTTAGGGCATTATGGAAATTGCAACAAAACACATTTTATTCATTGTGACATTTATTTATTTACACAGGTCTACATCAGTTTTGCTGACTGAAAGATAACGTGATCTTATTTTAGTGAGATGAATCCAAAAATGAGATCACGTCCAGTTTTTTCGGCAAATCTCTGTTTATTAATATTTTTTATAGCGATAACGTAATATTATTATTTATATATGCTGAATATGCAGATAGATAATAAAAGTGCTGAACAACATAATACACCAAAATAAATGCGAAATATGCAATCGGTATAACTAATGGGAACTGTTTAAAACTGCTGAGGCATATAATATGTCATCCAACACTTGAATAGTTTGGTGCGGAATGGTCCTGATATATTACAACAACCAAACAAAGGACAAATATATCTGACTTTGTATAAAACTTATCTTGCATATTTGCTAAACTGGGTGACCAGGACAAACCTTGCGCACCACATAAAGTGTGCAGACTATGTAGAAAACCTGAGACAGTGGACTAAAGGTCAGAGAAAAAGTATCATCTTTGGAGTTCCAGTCGTGTGGCAAGAGCCTCAAAACCATGTTGATGATTGCTATTTCTGCATCGTAATTATTACAGAGGTACAAAGACTACATTTTCTATCCAGTACCCAAATCTCCCCTCAGCTATAAGACTGGTTGCTCGATTAAGTCTATGCCCCTATATTCAGTAGCCTACTCAGACGATGAAGATCTTTTGACTCACTCAAGCTGACTGAATGGCTTGGTAAGAAATCTTAATCTATCAAAGTCATCAGCAGAGGTGCTATGTTCAAAGCTAAAGGAAAACATTGTTGGCTAACACATTTAACACATTTATGTATCGTAACAGAGAGAAAGATCTTCTGAAATATTTTCATATGGACAAGGAGGTTATACTGCATCAACATCTAAGGACATACGGATACGGATGCGTCTAAGGATATAATCTTTTTTACTGACAGTTCAAAGAGGAGTATAAATTGTGTGTTGCATCAGCAAATATTATAAATTTGTATCAATAAAAATCTGGAGTACAAATTACACTATGTGATGGTCCATTCCAGTAAAGTTTTAAGTGTCTCTATCACAGTGCTTGACAAAGGTTCACCAAAATAATCCCTTGGGCCTTATCTATCAGATATTGGTGAATAAAGGTTCTTGGTGTAGGTTAGGCTTTCACCCTTGAGCTTTATGCACTGAAATATATCCAGATTCCTTAAATCATTAAATGATATTATGTACTATGTGTGGAGAAATCCGTCCAGTCTTTTTTGAAGAAAACCATTTCAGCTATTTTCTCATGCATTTGTTGACTAATTGAATATCATTGCACTTCATTATTAGCTCTTAATTGCCCCATCTCAACATTCTTTTTATGTGTAGCTGGCATAAAATGCAGGAATGGATGTTGAACAAATGAAATGAATTTGACCAAATGAAACATGAAATATCTTGGGGTCAACATCATACTGCCGAAAATGGAAAAAGTCAAAGTAAATGTAAGACACACTCTGTTCATTTTTATGTGCATTTCCCATACTGTTCCAACATTTTATGAGTCTGGGTTTTATTACATTATAACATTACACATACATACATTTCTCAGTGATTCAACTATAATCATAATCATAATAATGCAATCTGTAATAATGCAAAGGAAATATCATGAAAGAGCATCTTGGATTAACACATGGTTATTTAAAAAAAACCCACTGCAACATCAATTGATTTTAAAAGTCTTAAAAAACAGCATTTTTGATTGCATAGCATAAACCTGCATTTCTGTATTTTTAAGTGTTAATCATTTGTATTGATGAATACATGAATGGAGCATTTTTCCAGAAGTAGGAGGACTAGATCTCTGTATTGTATGAAACTGTTTCTCGGTGCTTGAAGTCAGGAAAGCTTAGGACACTTGGTGGAGTAGGAGAAAGGTGACAGCCATTTTAAAGACTCTCTGGGGAAAATAATAATAATCTTAACATGAGTCAGAGGTAATTTAAACCAATGCATTATATTCCGAGTTAATATAACTGTAGTCTTAAGAGGCAATTATATTAAGTAACAAAACATCTAACTGCTGTTAACCTAATTTTATGTCACCAAGGTCGTCTTCTTAACATGCCAACTTCATTAGATTCATTTGAAAGGACTGACATCAATCAAGATACAACCGTATGTGGGAAAATGTGCTTAAGAAACACTGCGATGTGATGTGTGTGATGCAAATGTTATGCACTTCTAAGTCTTGAAATGAAGTTAACGTTAAATGCATGGGTAAAATTTGGGGATAGGTTGGATGACTCTCAGCCGTGTGAGTTAAGGGCTGCCAAACAAACTGACACATTATACAGAAAAAAAGAAAATACATTCAGATTTAATTTTACCTGCTGAACTTCTGGCCTTTTCTCTTTTGAAACTCCTTCTCATCCACAGTCCACACGGCACCTTTCTCTCCATCTACCCGCACAAAGCACTTGTGAAGACTGAGGTTGTGACGCACTGCATTCTGTATACAATGAAATAGACAGAAAATACCAAAAATTACTCCAATATGCACTGCTCACAAAAATCAGGGGACATGTCATTATGGGAATTTTAATTCGAAGCATCCACTTTATTTTTGTGAGCAGTATATTAACATGTAGGTTCACAATGTCAGCACTGCCCTCTAGAGGACATAATTCGGGAAGTCGAGCGCACAGGAATGACGTCACCTACCATTTAAATTACAGGCCTAAAACTTGCACGTTGCACTATACCTAAAAAAGTCCTAAAAAGTTACATCCAAACCATGGGTATTAGTATAGACTTTTATTTTCTTGCAGACAGTTTGAACCTGGGATATTTCATGTTCAACTGGTCAACTTCATTTCATTTTGCTAGGCCTGCAACGTAATTGCAAGATTGGGATTGTAAAGCATTTATCACTTTGTTGCCATTTTTTTACATCACACTTAAAATACATTCTGGCAGAAAGGATACCAAGCAGTTTAGCATTTCAGGTGTTATTTTTGCCCCTTCTTCCTGCAAACATGCCTTAAGCTGTGCAACAGTACAGGGTTGTCGTTATGACATTTTTTGTTTCAAAATTTTCCACATTGTCTATTGGGGACAGATCAGGACTGAAGACAGGCCAGTCTGCTTTCAGTATCCTCTTCTTCCTCAGGCATGCATTTGCAAGGTGTGTAGTGTGTGGATCTTGAAGGCAGCATATGTTGCACTAGGATCTCAATATACTTTTCTACATTCATGCTTCCATCACAGAAGTGTAAATAACCTTTGCCAAGGGCACTGACCCAACTCCATACCATGACAAAGACTGGCTTTTATACTTGTTGCTTATAACAGTCTAGATGTTCCTTTTAATCTTTTGTACGGAGCACACGTCATCTATTTTCTCCAGAAAGATCTGGAACACTGATTAATCTGACCACGTGTATTTGTTGACAAACTGGAGATCTTCTGCCATCTTTGCTCAGCAAAGACTTTCCTCGATGTTGGTTTTGTACAAATAAAAAAAATTAATAAAAACATGACTGTAATCACCTGACATCACTTATTTGAGGCCATCATGAACATCATTATTCAGTTTTTGAATTTATCACTAGCTCTAAATAACCTTCGTCTTAACATTTTATGGAACGTGCTGCAGCCCTGAAATGCAGGAATGCTGTATTATTGACAAATGAAATGAAATGTAGTTGAACAGACAAAATATGAAATATCTTCTCAAATTCATACTGTTTGCAAAGAAATAAACGTAAAGTAAAAATAAAATTAAATCAGCACATTAATTGAGTTAAAAAATGTGTTTTCCATACTGTACAAACCTTTTCAGAATGATATATACAAAACATTCTAAGCCTAAACGTATTCTGAATTATTGCAATGAGTTGATCAAATGATCAAATTATTGAGGAAGAAAAAAACTGTGACACTCGTCCCTTTAGGAAGATGCTTTAAAAGCAAAGTATAACTGTTAATACTGGAAATCAAATTACTGCTGCAACTCCCTTTTGGTTAAATGCAGCCTGAGAGACACAGGTCTATAACTGAATTTTTTAAACATATAATCTAATATTGTCATGTATCTAGTTCCTATCCTATCACACCTTTAATACACCATTAATAGTCAGAGAGTTCATGAAAGAACTGCACTAGTTCCAGGATACAGTGTGATATTACAGAAGACAAATTCATAAACAACCAGTTCAAGTCTTGTTGATCACGCTCTAATTTCACAATGCTTTTTAATGAACATTTGCTGTTTTTGAGTGCTCCTGTGCTTGTGAGGAAGCAAATGTGTACATACAGCCTGTAAGTTGGCTACACTGAATTGGGTTATCTAACCTAAAATGTATTTCCACATCATACTTTACCTTCCATGTGGGAGTGTTGTTACGAAAAAAAAAGAACTTTTGCATGAACCAGTTGTAGATCTCATTCAATGCTCTTTGTTTCTCTGGTGCTTCCAGTATTGACTATAGGAAATATAAGAATAAGTATATAAGTACATTTTATCATGTGAAAGCGCAATTAAGAATGCAATAGAAGAGAATGAGCATCCATGTGCAGAAAATTGTTTATTACCCATCTGATGAGAAAGGCATATGTATAAGGAGGTCTGATGTTGACATATTTGTAGCATTCCATACTGTTGAGGAAATCTACAATAAAGATAATTTTGGCTTAGCATTGTGAAGTGATTTTTGGAATCAAATGATGAAATGATGGATTCCAATGTACATTATATTGAAAAACATAAAGGTCTGCAACAGAATGCGAGCACATATGTATTATTCTACTTGACAGGACTGGGAAAGTCAGTTTGTGAGTAGGTGTTACCTGTCAGTAGGTGAGGGGTGGCTGTGGGCCAGTAATCCTGGCGCCCTGCTGCATTGATGGCCCACTCGACACCTCCATCTGGCTCCTCGGATGGGGGTACACTCAGTTCCAGTGGACTCCACCGGCCTTGAGCTGTTCTCTAACAGAGAGCCACACAAAACACACACCCACCTACTTCAGACATAAGAAACACTGCACAATCATGCAACAACAGCAATTGTTTCATTAAAGGTATTTCTCGTTAATTAATATGCTCAGTGTATGTTAAACGCAGTAATCCTTTTGTATTTAAATGTACAGAGTGAGTCAGAAGCCACGGGACACTCTTTTTTTTCAGAAACAAAAGACAAAATGATATATCGGAATACCTCAGCAAGGAATGGGTGAGGGGGCCTATCTTTCAGGCTACGTCGAAATATGGCCACCAGCTTGAAAGTCACCATATTGGATAAAGGGCAAGTTTTTCCAATGGGAAAGTGGTCATGTAGCAGAATTTGCAATATCTTTTGTGGTTCAAATCAAAGGTTATTAACACCAAATGTTCAAAACATGTGATGATGTTCAGGGAATGCATCTGCCATATTATAGCTGCAGACTTCAACAACCGACACCCAGGAGGCCTACCAATTTCACACAGCACTGTTGCATCTCTCATAGCCAAATTCTGAGAATCCAGGACAGTGGATGACAAGCCATATAGTGATCGTCTGGAGACTACTATCAACAGAGACGCATCAAAAATGGTTTGGGCAGCCTTTGTGAGAAGTCCATGACGCAGCATGCGATGTGTCCTGTGACTTTTGACTCACCCTGTACAACACATGTTTCATAAATGGATTATTAGTGAGATTAGGAATTACATGGTGAATTGATTTTCCTCTTACTGGTTCTGCTAAGGTGTGTTCAGTCAGCCTGAGATGATGCTGCATGGCCTGGAGCTTCTGCCTTTCATAAAGAAGCTAACACCCAGCATTGCATGGCAACATGATACAAAACCAAAATCAAATGATTAGAATTTTGTTCTCAGCATAATGTATGTGTTTGTTATAATAAATATTAGGTAAATTAAATTTTTTTTCTGTTTCCAAATGTCCAGTAAATAGTGTTACTGTGGATACTATATGTAGGCAGTTCTCAAAGGGATAGTTCTGACATCACTTGGCATCTCTAAAGTGTCTCAGTGTGTGTGGCTTCACTTAGAACACTTTAGGGGACAAATGTCAGAGTACACACTAGCACACTGGAGATGGCTTGATAATCTGGGTCAAAAATGTCCCAACTGTCCCTGGTGACGAGCATACTCTTTTCAGAAATAACTAAAATATTTCTGTAACTTTACCTTTCTTTAGAAATCAAAAAGAGTCAAACATTTGTTTAGGTTAAGGTTATGGCTAGCAGTAGGTGTAGATGACTTGGCAATCTGGGGGAAAAATTCTGTCTACAATTGGTTTTTTTGGTAACCTAAAACAAATTTGACTCTTTGGTTTTTCAAATGAAAGTTGCAATTCTTTCGAAAAATTAGAAGAGACAAATTTGACAAAAATGACTACGACAAATTAGGAACACAGTAATGTATTTTTATTCTGACATATGCCAAAAATATCTCTGAAGACCTACACTTATAAAATGCCAAGGTTATATAATGATAATGCTTTGTAAAAATATCTTAGGTTATCTTGGCAGCCCAAACCCATCCCTGGTTACCCAGATTGCACTATGCCTTAAAGCAAGAGGCCACAATGGGGTTAATTATACACTACACAGTATGTGTACACATCTCTGCTCACCAACGTTAGGGACATGCATGAGGTATAAGCTACTCAATGATGTGTTTTGTTCTGAGACCTTGCAAATTACACTGGTTATTTATTTGGAAGGGTGCCCAACATTTACGCACGCCCAATTTTAGGTTTCACTTTTTTTATCTAGAATTCATTCAGCAAACCTGAAACAAAGTATTAAGCAAATCTGAAAGAGCATTCCTTTTAAGAGTCTGTGTCATTCAATCATTTTCATACCCATTTAATCCAGTTCAGTGTTGTGACACAGAGTGCAGGGCAGGAACAAAGTTTAAACAGTATGGCAGTCCATCATGCATATACACTCACACAGGCTGGTCTCATTATCCTGGTGGGGACTTTCCATTCACATAATGATTGCTGTAGCTAATGAATGCTACACCTACACCTAACATAACCTTAACCTTAGTAACCTAATTGAGATCTTTTGATTCTTTTCTGTAAAAAGCAGTTTTCCCCAGTGGGGACCAGCAAAATGTTCCCACAATCTACAATATTTATTACAAGTTAAATATCTTTGGTCCTTACAATAATATACTGAATAAAGATGTATATAAAAGTGTTTGAACATTTTATTTGTATTTTGTTATAATTAATTCACGTACCTGATTCTCCATATGTCTTACCCTTTCCTGCTGAACCCTCCACTGTGCAATTGTTTTTTCTCCACAGCTGTGTCCATGGTTCAAGTGTCTAAACAATAGACAATTAAAAGAAATAATGTCCTTTTGAAAATATAATGGAGAAATGACCAGCAGATGTTTGCCATATTTGGGTGAAATTGGTCAAAAATTGAATACCCACTTTAGGAAAACTGGATACTTCTCAAAGGCTTTATCACAGTCAGGCCAACGGCAGCGTCCATTTACAAACAATAAGCTTCTCACATCTGACTGGATCAGGCTGTCAAAGATAACACAATGACACAATGCTTTTTGACCATTTCTGCATCATAATCTTTTGCCTGCTACTATGCTTAGCAGAAGCATTAAGTTTAAGTACAAACCTCATCAGATGCTTTTCAAGACAACCAAGTCCTTACCTGTTCAGCTGAGTGCTGGGGGCTCTGTGCTGATCAACACATGATAAGTCTTGGTTAGAGCTGGATTCTGGGTTCCTCCCATCATATTTGACTGCTAGCTCATGCTTGTTGGATGAGAACTCAGCACGTTTAATGTGTCCAGCTAAGAAACAACAGATGACTAAGTGATAAGTGGTTTAGAAAAGATGTTTTTGCGTAATATATACGCAAAGTATCACACAAATGCCTTTTGATGATACGTAACTGAACAGCATTTTGTTAATCGCATTCCTACTAAATTGCTCACAGCAATTAGGAGATATTCCATTAGGGGAGTTATTCTTTGTTTTGATGTATTGATGTACTTAGGATGAGATGTAACATTCAGTGCTATAATACAAACCCAGAGGTAGCAGCATGGTCGAGCGAAGCACAGATGGTCTGTTCTGGGTGAGCTGATGACTGTCAGGCTTTAACTGACGAAAGCATGTGTATGATGCATTATCAGCAACCTACAAACACACACACACACACACACACACACACACACACACACACACACACACACACACACACACACACACACACA